>APFE030153246.1:29571-60865 GCA_000404065.3 Pinus taeda
TTGTTTAGCATTACAGCCTTCAAATACATTGGTTTTATCAGGTTTCTTTTCCTTTACAACCATCAGTAAGAATTGTTTGCATGAATTTATCATTCTTTTCATCTGCCCTGAGTTTATGAGATTATAGTTATTCTTGAGCTTATGAGATCTTACAAAGTATTTGATTCCATCTTTAACAAGTAGATACTTGTTCTCAGCTCTATAGAAGATAACTTTTCTTCCATACAAGGACTTCCTAAAAAAATTCCACATATATCCAAAAGAATTATGTCTAACTCAACCTCATCTACAAATGCTGACCCAAACGAAAACTTGAGTTTGCATTGTCTAGTCACTTGTAGTTGTGCTTTATCATTTAACCATCCTAATGGGTATGGTTTCTTGTGAGGTGTAGTCACTAATCCCAAATTCTTTACAATTGCTTCAAAAAATAAATTTACTTGTGAGCCACTATCAAACAAAGTATCAATCTTTTGTTGTTTGGAAATAACTTGAATATGGAAAAGCTCATGTATTTTTCTCTCATTTTCTTCATCAATACTAGAATGTGCAGAATTACTAGTAGATGCTTCAGAATTCGTAGCTCTTATACCTGTGGCTGCAATAGTTGTTTCATCTCCTAAGTCTAACCCCAAACCTTTTTGAATAGCTATAGCAGTCTTTTTCTTCTTGACCTTGAACTTCTTAGGTCTCAGCTCTGGATGCAAAATCCAACAGTGCTCATCATCATGCCCGTCCTTTTTACAATGAGTGCATGAAGCCTTGCTTTTCTGTGCAGTGTTAGCCTTCCTTGCTTTCCATTTCTACTTTCCTTTCTCCTTATGCTTGCTTGCAGTGGGTTGGGATGATCCCCCAACTTCTGGACTTCCATTCTTTCCTCTGGCTTCTAGATGAGTAGCTTGTACAGATACCTCATCTATACTAGTGGGATTAAACATGAGGATAGTGTGCCTCATGTAGCTGTGTAGATCACCAATGTACTTCAACAGAGTCTCAGGTGAGTCTAATGAGATTCCTGGAATCAATGCTCTCTTTCTAAATTCTTGAGTGTATCCCTGTACACTTTTCCCTTTCAACTGTTGAAGAGTTTTCCAACTCATCATGGCTTGCTACATGTAGGCCAATGGATAGAACTGCTTTTTGATTGTAGAAACAAGCTCACTCTAGATAGAGATAGTCTTACCATGTCTCTTTATGTCAGCTTGGGTCCTACCTTCCCACCAAACTAAGGCAGTGCCTCCAAGGTGTAGGCTTTCCAGCTGAATCTTGCTCTTGTATGAATCGATGTTCTACACTCCACAATAAACATCAATTTTTCTAATCCAATTGTCCATCTTTTCTACATTCAACTCTCCATCATATATAAGCAAATCAAATTTAACATCTAGTTTAATCAAGGATGCCTTCTTTTTATTTTCAGGGCTATTAGGAGGTGTGAGAAAGCTTTCTTCTTTCCCTTTTCCTTTTGAGTGGTCATGAAGGAAAGACTCTTCTTCTCCTTTATCTTGTTTGAAGCCTAATGAACCTTCATCCTTATGTTTTCTAAAGTCCCTATACATTTCCTGTACCATGGACTTTATGGCTAGGAAACTATCTATAAATTGAGGGTCTGGCCCCATAGGACCTTCGTCTGACATTGTCTTCCGAGGATAGACTCTCCCAATTTCAGGATTAGTTTTGACCAACTCTCCTTCTCCTAATTTGAGCTTTGATCTAGTTAGCATTCAACAACTAAATCCAGCACAAGCTTGTCTAACCTTAATAGCCTAGAGCTCTGATACCATTTGATCTGAATATCAATCTTGAGTGATCTCAGTTAATTAATTAATGAATGAAGGTATTACAGACTCATGTGCTGGTCTGTGTCTATGTTATCTTAAGCAATGGATTGATCGGATTGCAAAATACACAAACACTGGAAAATGGAAAACAATAAGAGAAACACAGTAAACAAATACAAGAACACAACAAATTAATAATGAGTTCACCCAATCCTCTTGGGCTACGTCTCTGGTCCAGCTTTCAGTGGTGACCTTTTCTTATTGTGTCTTTAAAGCAGAGTTTTTACAAGGAGGAGCTCAATTTGAGTCTCCTGAAATAGATGATGCTTAGCAGGGTGGTTCTTGGATTCCCCAAGCCACTAGAGTGCATAGAATCTTTTTTACCAAGTCTTGACCTCAACTGGTCTTGAATGGGATGAGTCCAATTTGGTACCCAGATCCCAATAGATATCCTCTTAGGAATTGCTCAAACCTCTCAAGCCTTTTGTCTGCTCAATGCTACCTTACTCTGCAAGTTAGCTTGGCTCTTTGTTTTCTGCTTCTTGCTTATTCTCTATTCTGTCTCTCTGTCTCACTGTCTCCTTCTTTCTTATAGTGCTCGCTTGCTTCTGTTCTCTATTTTTTCATGGCTTAAAGCCAATTTGTCTCATGACTATTCACTTGTCCTTATGCCCCTTCAGATCACTTGCTGCTGTTCGCTTGGAGTTCCCTGCCTCTGCGTCATCGCCATTGTGTAACGTCTCGCAAGGAAGTGGCCACTTGTCCTCTCACGAACTGTGCCAACTCTTCCTCAAATGGTTTAGTATTTTAGTTACGCTGTGTAATGATTCATCCTCCAACTCAGTGGTCAAATTGGACTTCAGACTTTTATAGGTCACAACTTAATTCTCCCTCTAGATCTGGTCATTCATCAGGTGCAATCTCTGCCATTAGGTCTGGAGCCCCGAGATCCCATGGTGTTTGCTCTTATTGCACGGTTGACTTTCTCGACCGTTAGTCCACGATGAGAGGTAGTTTTCTCTCTCATCCACTAGAAATGCATCATGCAATGTGTGGAATCACTCATTCTCCTGCCAAATCCACTTACCACCCAACATGCCTCCGATCTTCCGCCAACTTTGGAGTGCAGGGCCCACCTTTTGGTTTAGCACTTTCCCTATGGTTTCACGGCTTCCCATGTGACCGAACGCTTGGGGCTTTTCCTTCTCAAGGGATTTTACCCAGCGATGCGCATTAATCACGCATCAGAAATGGCCTCCGTTTTCTGATCCGGACTTCCTAACTGCTAGTTTGCGTCCTGCACGGTCTCCATGGGCCTCGGTTAGCACACTTTGACCAAGGTCCTTGTCATTACTTGCTGGCTACAAACTGCCACTATCCAGAGGTCTTCCTAATAGCTCTTTGTTCACAAGTTTTTTTGAAATCTATCCTAATTTGATACAGGCATAAAACTTTGATAATTTTCATGGATCCAATTCGAATCACACTCACACTTGTTTTGGGGATTTACTGATTTGTTAAGACAGTATTCAAATCTATCCCAAAGATATGGAAATTTCATCTGACTTTTTAGAGCTTCAAACTGCAAATCATGGAAATGCTACCAAAAATCCATATGCGATTCATGCGGGACCTTCCATTGTTGTAACAGTTTTTGGTCAAGAGGTTCTGGATCAAAATGATAGAAAGTAGATTCAATGAGATCACAAAACTTCTCAAGTGATCGCACGCTATCAGCTAGTAGACTGCAGCACCAACATTGTGGGGATTTGAGAACTGTGTATGTAAGAAGTAGGCTAGCCTCTTCATCAAAACATTCATCTGCCTCTTTAAGCATGGAAAAGAAGTCTTGTAAGAACACAGGCTAGGCCACTTTGCCTTCACCATCATCAGTGAATTTGGAGAAGAGATCAAAAAACTCCCTCATGATGTTGAGAGGTTTGGCATGCAAAAAACATCGTGGAGGGGTGAGTGTAACAAAATCCATGGTAAATGTGAAAAGGTTCAAAATAGGATGAGAGAACCAGAAATGTTGACGATGTTGGACCCACCAACATGTTAGGGGATCTCCCCGTTAAGAAGCCCCAACTAGACCTCAGACCGTTTGGTGTAAGAGTCCCAGTAGTGGGTCGTACAGTATCTCCTTGATTGTGATTGCATGTAGAGGCAAGTAAGGTGTCCCTGTTGGTAGCAAGGGTGTGAAGTATGTAGCAAGTCAAGGAAGGTGCATGAGCGGTTCTAACACACAAAGGGTGAGGTGAGTGCACCGCTTGCAAACCTATGAAAGCACGAAGTTAAGAAGGGAACACACGAGCAAATATGCATCGCAAACTGGAAGGCAAGTAAGAAAGCAATCCAAAGTGATCGTTAAATGAACAACACATTTCAGTAAGGTTCATACATGCATATACAGAAAATAGCTACACATGCATGCGTAAACAAACAAATACATATATCATTTAGAGTAAACAAGATAGTTGAAATACAATACGACATATACATGAAACGTGTTGGCTCTTGTTATATTAAGTGAAAGTTCCAATCATACAATACAACCATGACCAACCACTAGTTCCGACAGTGGAATGTTACAGTCACTGTCACCTTCTCCTCGGAAAAGATATACTAGTTGTGCACAATGGAGAAGCCAAGGCTTGTTACAATACTCTCCAATATTTCTCTAAGATACTCCTATTGGAAGCTTGGCTAACCAAAATCCTCTACAATGAGTTATGAGGGAATATATATAGAAAAGGGTGGGGTGGCCATTGACATTCCCCTTTGTGATTGGTCATCTACCTTCATGACTCTTCATCTACTCTATGACTGTTACATCCAACTATCGACACTTGAACTTCCACTTGGCAAGACATTACATACAATTTGCACATGTACCCATGTGAGACAAAATAGGCTTAAGCAAGCCATGCAAGATATCACTATGACTTAGATATCTTTGGGCAGACTAGCTCTTTGACATCCTCATGGTGATTAACAGTATTGTACTAATGCCAAGCTTGGTAGTCAATGATGGTGTCCATGTACTCTATGGTGAAACCTTTCTCGAAATGAACTCTTTCCTCCATTGCATCTAGGTACACTGCTTGAGCTCCTGTGTCTAACTCATCTTATAACATGTGTATCATTGTCTTGAGTGCGGCCAGACTAGCGACATACTGATGCATGGTGTCTGTACTGATCACCAAGTCTGCGCTGGTGGCTATGCGCATCAACTCGTCAAAGTATGAGTCAAGCTCCAGTCAAACTTGTGCCTTTGTCTTTGCCTCAGTGAGTGTCCCAATAGGTGGTATCGCATGTGCATGCACAACAACATCCACACTCCAAAATACCTGAGCATGGGAAGCCTGCAAACTAGTGATGAGCTACGAGTGATTATCATAGTTCCAGATCAAACCCTGGATGCATGTCTTCAACTCAACCGCTCTAGGCTTATTCATCTAGGGAAAGTGTAACAGGGCTCCCTTGTATCTCATTGTCCATTTTTTCATGTAGTCAATAGTAGTTTGCACGTTTGACAAGATATGTGGTCTCCTAGCACATCGCTGCTGCCAACCGTTGAGATGGACAACCACCTTATGCACGGTACCAAACTTGGAATACAACATCCACATGACTATATCAAGGGACAATACTTCATCTAGTATTGCCTTCTTCAACTCTACTCGAGCGGATGCTATAACTAGTTCTCCTCCCTGCTTGGTTGTCTGTAACGCCTTAGCCATTCACTCATTCTCTACTATCAAGAAGTGAACACTCAAGCTAGTGGCTTCGGCATAGGCTTCAGTAGCATCAGCCAATGCTGCTGGATGTTTACGCACGTCAGCCATGATCACTTGTCCCTAAAACTATGAAGGAGATTTGTTGTCATCCAAAGTAGACACTCTGTGAGATTGCATAACTCTATGTTGGGACTCGTCGAATGATATGTTGTGCATCTCTTCTTCGAGATTATGTCCAAGGATCTCAGTGTCTCCTTGATCACTTGAGACTTGCTCTGCTTCCGAATCTAGTGAAGCTAGTAAGTTGACCTATTGATGGTAAGGCATGAGGTCGGTGTCTTTATCTAACTCTTTCTGCTCCATATCCGTATCAATCTGCTCAAGTGCCTGTTCAATCTCCTGAGTGAAGTTCTTCTCCTGGGACTGCTCACCCTTTCTACTTCATGCCAACTGTTTGGATGACTCTACTACCTGTATGGGCACAGTTTCATCTATTTTAAAATGTTGTGCCCCCTGCTATACATGTTCTTGCTCCACTTCCTTTCTCCTATTTGCGCAGCCCCTGTTCCTTCCAAAGCTTCTCCTTCAACTCGTGCAAATCCTTCACTATTTCCCCCATCCTCTATTTTTCTATCTACCTTTTTGCATTCTTCCTATTGCGTTGTTGCCTCTTTTCCTCTACTGTCAAAGCTTCTTTCTGCATGAGTGGGTCTACTCTAAACTTACAGCTTTGTTCTGCCTCCACGCCATCGACAATCTTCATCGTGCCTTTGTCACGTGCAAGTATGTTTACCTCTACTACTACTGGTGCTCTCCTAGATGCTACTTCATTAACCATTCCACAGTGATGCCAGCCAATTCATTGGGCCTAGAGAAGCTATAAAAATATCTCCATGGGTCTTCCTCCACCCAATGACATGCCCCATGGATCCAATGAAACTGTACTCTCGCGTAGTGATCTTTCACAATACAATGTAGGTCATACGGATTGAAGCTTCAGACGTCAAAAGGATATTTCTTGATCTCCTTTGTTTCTACATCTACATGCTTGAGGTTTTGTATCTTGTACAGCCCAATCCGCAATGGAAGAGTCAGCCAAGGTGCCTTCTTCTTCTGGTGCAGCCTAGATGATAGTCCTGCCAAGATGTGATATGATACTTCTTGCATGACAAGTTTGTTGATGGCTTCTCCACACTCTACATCCGTAAGAAGGTGTCAGATAGTGAGGCATACCAATCCACTATTTCGACCAGTGCCTCCATTGTTACCTTCGATATGAAAGGTGGATCCTACTCGAATATCATCTTATACATCAGGGTGACAAAATGACCTGACAGCTGTGTGATAACTCCTCTGAAGCTGTATTCAGAAAATAGTTTACAATAAGTGTTAACATATATTTCCACCGATGTCCATGCCCACTACATGCCCGAGAACTCCTAACGGGAATATATTGCATCCAAGATGTAGGCGGATATGTAGTTTTATGGTTGTTGACCTTTGGTCAACTATCGAGCTCTTGTGACCTGTTCCTTCATCATGTGAGCCAATATGTCAAATCAGTTGCATGATTTTCCTTCACTGGCCAGTTGGTCCAACATGATCATCCAACTCTGTGGGAATGTCTCTATGCTCTCTTGGTCATACAAGCAACATGAAAATATGACCAAGTACTGATACGCCTTCCTTAGTATCTTCGTCTTGTAAATTTGGTTGGGTGTCATCTTCAATTTGGTTGGTTCCTTTACCCAGTTCTTCAAGATATCCCTGGAGTTGGCATTGTTGTTCGGTATGTTGAAGGGTGTCTCCATGGTGATCATTAGCTTCAAAAAAATGGTACATCTGCTGATAATCCTGTGCTCTGAAGGTAGAAATATTTGTCACACTGACATTGCTCAATTTCGTCGTCTCGGAATCAGTGTGTGAGACAATCCAATTTATCATGTCCGCGCATGGGAATGCGGGGTACCTGCATGAAATCTGATATAAGCCAGACTTATGAATGTTCACATATACTTGGCAGTCTTCGAGATCTTCCCCAAATATGCCTGAGAATGTATCATTTACCTCTTGTCATTTCAGCTCGATGTCTTTGTCTACAATCATCTTGGTGTCTTCCTAGATCGGAAAATTGTAGACACTCATTCAACTGTTGCTCTAGTTGCAATTCTATCGGTGTCCTTTGATCCTGCTCTCTTGGAGGCCATTGATCCTGAAATATTGAGAGACAAACAAACACCTACTATATGTTAAGACATGGAAAGAAATATGTTAGCTAAAAATAAAGCAAACTTAAGGGATGACATGCTACATACCTGGGGATTGATTGGAAAGGATTGCACAATTTTCACTAGGAGGCAGGGAGACTAGCTTCCAGAACCATGCAAAAGGTAGTCCAAACTGTGTGGAGGCTGGTTGGCTATTGGAATTACATAATGTGCAATCCAGACTGGCCTGCTGGGTGCTGGGATTGCGCAATGCGCAATTTAAGCTAGCAGGAATTGCAGGCCCACGAAATGCATTGCACAATTTTATGGGCCAACAACCACTTCCTCTCAGAATTGCACAAGGCAATACTAGAGGACAATCGTTGGCTAGAATTGTGCATTTTCTGGGAGGAAGGCAGAGCCTTCCCTCTCAGAATTGTGCAACACTGTCCTGGTGAGGCAAATTCTGGGCCAAGGTTGGCCGAACCCGCCGACAGGAAACTAAAAGAAAATGAAGGTGTGAATGCATGGTGATGTTGAGTGTAAGCAGAGATGAATGATCATGAATGCAAACAATGAATGCAAGATTCTGAAAATGGAACAACATGCATGTGTGTGAGACGAGTCGCTGAATCAATGAACATTCGTGCAAAACAGTGGCATGCATGCGACAGCAGTGAGATGCTAACAAAAATTAAAACGGTTCTTGTACAAGATAATATGCATGTAAATGAAAGAAAGCATTCAAAGAAATCAAGCAGATAGAACTCACACAGTCCAAAAAACAAAAAGCTGCAGAAATGCTGCAAAAGACAAGTTGAGCGGAGTTACCTAGAAATAGCTGAGTTGGATGTGTCGAAGACTCCTGGATGTACTGTGGATGTTAGAGCTCTAAGATCAATGTGAAGAATGAGATCTGAAGCATCAAATAAATAATTTTGAGGCTCATTACCGGCATTCCACAAATCTAGGAAAAAACGACACTTGGAGGAAGGTTTTTAAAACGATCTTTGCATGTAACCTCCAACTACTAAAAATAGACCCCTAAAATCTAGGGATGCATTTTTCATATTTTTTTTCTATTTCTAGAAAAAGAAGCCCATGCATGTAAGTTAATTTTTCTCGGTCCAGCTGGAACCGGTCAACCTGAGGGCACATGCAACAGCCTGCGTATCTGAGGAGAAATTTTGCATAGTTTCTAGGAGGAAGTTGGGCTGGCTATCGAGAGGGATTGCACAATTTCTAAGAGGAGTAGCTGAACGCTGCCTAAAATTGCACAATTTCTAGGCTGAGGTGTCCTGCTGAGCCAAATTGCGTAGTTTTAGCTGGGAAGGTTGACTGACAATATTGCGCAGTTTCTAATCCCAACAGGCTGCCAGTCAGGATTGCGTAATTTCTGGAGGGAAGGATGGTTCCCCTCCAAAATTGTACAGTTTCTTGAGGGAGTTCTTAGACATCAGCTAGACCAAGTCCGGAGTAGCAGCCTATGAGGGGAGTGCAGCAAGCTATCATGCACAGGCTAGTAATCTGCTAGAAAACCAATGAATCTCATGTACTTGACAGTGTAAGACATGCTACTGAGGATGGTTGGTAGGGAGGCTCCAAAATTAGCTAAGGAAAAATTTTGGAGGGTGGTTGTAGCCACTACAACAAGACCTTTATTGTATCTTGTAGTTTCCCCTACCTAATTTTGGAGCTCTTCCTAGTTCTGAAATATAGGGGACCTTGTCTTGGTTGCCTCCTCTTGGGCTTGACAGGAGTGCCCAATGTAGCCAATGTTGTAGCTACTTCCTTTTCAGTATTCCCTAGAGATAGAATTATTTGATGTGGTTATTTGTCAGCTTTTTAGGGTTTATAAGTCCCCTCAGTGCTTACTCTTTCTTCTGCTTTCTTCTCCCCCTCTTCTCCTTTAATTTATGCTTCACCTTCCTATATCTCTATTGACTTATTTACCTCCAATGATAGAGGCTTGTGTTTCTCCAGGTTTTATGTCTTGGGTTTCTATGAAAGTCACCCTATCCATGTACACAAGTTTATAGGAAAGGGATCCGCAAGTGGCTCAAAGAATCCATCACTATTAACTTGATGAGGCCATGGTGCTATGAGTGTTGGTGATTTCCTTCCCTCACCTTTTGACTCATCTCCATGATTGACTGTAGGAGGAAATGAGGAACACTAAGTCTTTGATGAAGAGGAAATTTTTCCTTGAATCTCAGCTCATGGAGCAATCTAAAGTGGTAGGCATAAAACACACTTAATCTCCCTTCACAAGATATATACTTGAGGATATGGTAAGCTACCTCATCCCAAGGGTAAGGTAGGATTTATATTCTTACTCCATTCTTATCTTCTATAGGATTTTCTTTCGAAATGAAGAAGTTTTTCCTAGCTATGGCACTCACTGCCTTGTATTCTTTTCTCCACCTAATTCCTAGGGGTAAGATGGTCACTCTGCTTATGGTTTCAGGACTTAGAGAAATGGAAAATCTCTGCAAATAGTATTGGTCTTGTCTTCCTCTTGCGAATGTAGTGCCATGGAAAATTCATGAGAAATATCATCATCATACCCCTTTAACAACTCAAAGAAACCAAACCATTGTTGTCTTCTGAAGATGCCCACTACAGGAGAGTGTGGGTGAATCCTCTTGGTGTCTGAAGGTTCTCTTCTATTAAATTATTCCCCAATTTCTTTTATTGTCCCTCCTTGTTTCTTCTTAAGTGTGGAATTCAAAAAAATTTAAACAATCTCAGTGGTGAAAACAATGTTAAATTCCTTGGTGGCAGTGAGGTAGAAGGCTACGAGAATAGATATCAACCAAACTCCTTTTCCCTTCTTCTAACCACAAAAATTTTCTAAAATACCTCCTACTACTTAATTGACTATTATAGGCTATCAATTTCAAGCAGATGACTCATGCAAATGGATGTGAAAACAAGGAAGGAGGGTGTCACTTACTTCTTGCCAAAACAATTATTTGTGTGCATGATGGTTTTGAGACAAGTTTGAGCCATTGTGGCTCCTTTTTCAACTTCTAATTCCTCCTATAGCTCCTTCTCAACGCTCCTGTAGCACTTGTGAGCATGCCTATAGCTTCCTCTTGTAGCACTTGTAGATAGGGTTCAGAAATTCTCAATGGCACCCTAGGTGGTGTGATACAATAGATCATCCTTCCACTAATTTTTTTTGGAATGAGTGATAGTGAAAATGTAAGTGAACCCAATACATAATATTCTCTTTGGGGTAAAAGATTGGAGCGCTTTAGTGACATGGCATTAACATGAGTTTCATTTTTTGGACCATTGTGCCCACTCCTTGTAATCATTTCTCTCTCCTCGTGATACAAATCTTGAGGGGAGGCCCCCAAGATCTGAAAAATTGCAATGCTAGAAAGAAAATGACTGAACACACAGTAAATAAAACCACAAAGAAACTTTTTATTAAAACCGATAATAACTATAAAGGCTACATTGTGGCAGACAAACTGTCCTTTTAAAAAATGAGACTTGTTACTTATAGTATTTTTCAGTTACAATACCATGGGTTAATTCCATGAGTGAATGAATACCATGGGTGGATCTCACTTACAATACCATGGGTGGATGTCACAATACCATGGGAAAATACCATGGGTAGATGTCACTTACAATACCATGGGTGGATGCCACTTATAATACCATGGGTAAATTTCATGGGTGGATGAATAACATGGGAGGATGAATACCATGGGTTGATGCCATTTTCCATTTGGATCATTCCTTCCTCCTGAAGAAGCAATGGTCCCCATTGTGTGAAGTTCCCTACCATGAAGCCTTTGTTGAATATTAAGAGCCACTAAAGAGAAGGGTTTTATGTGGTTAACCCATAACCATGATGAACAAAGATCCGAGGATAGAGATACCCTGTAATGCTTGTGACCAACTCTGATACTCACAGTGTGCGGCCTAGCAAATGGAATTCGATGAAGTTTGATTTTGTGGATGACCCATAACCATGATGAATGAAGATCTGAGGATAGAGATACCCTGTAATGCTTGTGACTAACTGTGATACTGACAGTGTGCGGCCCAGCAAATGGACTTCGATGAAGTGTGGGTTTGTGGATGACCCATAACCATGACAAATGAAGATCTGAGGATAGAGATACCCTTTAATGCTTGTGACCAACTATGATACTAATAGTGTGTGGCCTAGCAAATGGACTTCGATGACAAGGATTTTGTGTGGTTGACCCATAACCGTGATGTTGGCTATTGATGAGGTATCAGGTGCCTACATAGCTTGGGGTGGCAGGGTACGACTCCAAAGAACCCAAGATAAATGCTGTTATGCTGAAACTGATGAATATGAAGCAGGTTCCTAGTAAAGCGGGGTGGGAGGGCACGTCTCCAAAGGGAACCCACTCTAAATGCTGCTCCAGAATTAAAATGGACATAACTCGGTCAATATAGTTCAGAATATTTATTATAACCTATTTTTGGAAACAAAATGACCAATTTGCATCTTCCCTTGTGTTGGAAATCCTTATCTGGATAGTCTAGAATCTTCGATTCACGCTGCAACTTTTCTGTTGTCACAAAAGTTCTAAAAAATAGTTGATTTTAAATCAATGATATCTCCCACATCTGAACTCCGATTCAACCCATTTTTTTTTTTTAAATTGAGTGATATTTTGAGAAGAGCTGAGATCTATAATCACATTTCTGAAATTATCCACCAAAATTAGAGAAACATATAGGAGAGTCGTAATCCATGAATTGTCGTCAGAAACATTTCTGCAACATGGCTGATTTTAAATCAGCAACATCTCCCTCATCTGGACTCTGATTCGGTCAATTTATTTTTTTAAATTTGGGTATTTTTCTGAAAGGAATCCAAATCTCTTATTTTTTTTTGTAAATTTTGCACCAATTTCATATCTGATCTGCAAACTCTCCGCCCAAAATCATTCCTGCAAAAAAAAGAAAAAGAAAAACTCTTCCCACTTGGCCCAAAAATGCTTTGTGGAGCACGTAGCACATGCCTGAGGTTTGTTGACTATTGTTGAAAATTTTGAAACTGAAATATGCATCAAACCCTCATTCCCGTGGAATCATAACCTGCTCTGATACCACTAATCCAGATCTTGGGGGGAGGCCCCAAATATCTGAAAAATTGAAATGGATCTTCGGGTGGAGGCCCCCAAGATCTGAAAAATTGCAATGCTAGAAAGAAAATGACTGAACACACAGTAAATAAAAACACAAAGAAAATTTTCATTAAAACCGATAATAACTATAAAGGCTACATTGTGGTGGACAAATTATCCTTTTACAAAATGAGACTTGTTACTTATAGTATTTTTCAGTTACAATACCATGGGTCAATTCCATGAGTGAATGAATACCATGGGTGGATGTCACAATACCATGGGAAAATACCATGGGTGAATGAATACCATGGGTGGATAAATACCATGGGTGGATTCCACTTATAATACCATGGGTCCAAGGGTGGATGAATAACATGGGTGGATGAATACCATGGGTTGATGCCATTTTCCATTCATACCACCTCATGATTATCACCCCACTCTTAGTGGACACCACTTCACTTTGATTTAACATATCCATGTTTCATGGGTGACTTAACCCAAACTTAAGTTTACTAGTTGAGGGTGGCTAAGTTTGTTGTCCCCCTCTAGCCTATTAAAAAACCTCTCTCAACCATTACACATTTTAATAATTTTATGCATAGGGAATAGGTGAGGGTTGTCATACCTTAGCCTACCTATGGATCACATTGCTAGATATAGTTTCATGTTGGAGTTGCGCCATATAACATCATGATCAAGGGATTTGACTATTTCACTTGTTTCCTATGGATCACATTGCTAGATATAGTTTCATGTTGGAGTTGTGCCATATAACATCATGATAAAGGGATTTGACTATTTCACTTGTTTCCTATGCATGTCTTCATAACTTGATGATACCTTGATTGTTGACTTTGTTGTGTGTGCAAGTGCCTTTCTGATGTCCAAGTTGCTAGTGGTTGTGGGATTCATTTCTAAGGATGTGGTGTCCCTTCCTAGTTGTAGACATGGCTCCATCATGATTTCTGTGGGTGGAAAATAAAGGATATCAAGGATTTTTGTGGTGACTGCACAGGATACTATATGAGGATTTTTCTCCCTGTAGCAGTCTTTTGATCCTCCTTTGAAGTCTTCAGTTTTCATGATGGTGTTGAGGGAGATAATGAAAAGCCATGAGCATAGGGTTAGAGTCACAAGGAAGTAGTTCATACATTGGAGAGATAGAAAACAATGGCTTTTATGTTTTTTAGAGGTAGGACATAGTGGAAATGTTTTGCAAGTTCTGGTGAAATGGAGTGAATGGATGATGGATGAAGGATGAGTAAATAATTGGAGGACCCCCCTTTATCATTTCCTATAGGCATATGGCCTTTTGTTCTTGTTATATTCTCATTGTATCCCCCTCTTATAGCCTCACAGGCTCCTCCTACAACATTACAGGACCTCCTATAGAAATACAGGTCCTTTTTGTAGCATCACAGTGAGGAGGTGAAATTTGAACTTCTTGTTGATTGGATGGTGGAAAGAGAAGGTTATATGACTGGAGAGTATGGATATGTGGTGTATGAATGAAAGGATGGATGAGAGATTGTAAGTTTTGTCCTGTAGCCACAAAATATTCCAACTATGTGTAGTCCTAGAAAATAAGAAAAAGGTTAGCAGGAATGGTTTAAGCTTCTTCCTTGTGTTCCTCTTCTTATTTTTTCCTTTTTTCTTTTTTTGAGACTAGCAAGCTGCCTTTGGGAGGCTTTCAACGTGAATTCCTACCCTAAGTGCCTCAGAGGAGGTTTTCACCTAGGGATCTTTATTTTTTCTTCTCTCTCTCTTTATTTTTTTTTTGCTCCTAGGATGCCTCAAAGAGGTTTTTAACCTTGGAGTTGGCCTCAGATGCCTCGTATAGGTTTTCTTCCAAGCCTTTTTATAACTTTTTTTTTTTTTCAAATTTTTAGGAATGATATGGATTGGAAGCTAAGAAACTCCCAATCACATTTAATTTTCTGCTGACTGAATTGATAAATTCATCCTTGAATAGAGGTCTTCTATATAGCTTCAACATATAACCATTTACAAGTAAGAGAATACCTTCCTCATCAATGGTTCTAATCTGGACATGTCCACTTCCATTACACTTTTCTACTAGGTATGGACCCAACCATCTTGTCATTAGCTTCCCTTTGAAATATTTTAACCTAGAATCATATAACAGGGCCCAATCTCTTTCTTGAAAAGTCTTTTCCCTTATATGTTTGTCATGCCATACCAATCTTTGCAGTTCTATGAATTCATTGTGTGGGAGAGCTTGCATCATGAACTCATCTAAGCCATTAATTTGGAGCATCCTTTCTTTTTGTGTTATAGTGAAGTTTAAGTCCAACTGACCTACCATCCTCAAAGTGTTATATTCAAAATCGATAGAAAGAAAATCCTTCTTCCCATAAAGCAAGTCATATGGAGTGAACCCAGTGGTGGTTTTCAAAGTGGTGTTGTAGGCCCAAGTGGCCTCTTTTAGTCTTTTTGCCTAATGTTTCCTGCTTCTACTAACAACTTTGGTGAGGATTATCTCCAATGCTCTATTTGTGACCTCTACTTTCCCATTTACTTGAGGGTGATAGGCAGTGGATGTTTTGTGCTTGATATGGTGTTTCCTCATGAGATATTCAATTAGATTTGATGTGAATTATTCTCCTTGATCGGTGACTACCTCCTTTGGATACCCAAACTTGTAGAATATTTTTTTACCTTAACAAATCAACCACTTTCTACTCAGTTTCTTCTTTGACTACCTTTTTCTCATACCACTTTGTCAAGTAATCGGTGCACACAATGATGTACCTATTCTGTCATGATGGTGGATCAATTGGCCCAATGAAATCCATGCCCCACTTGTCAATTGGATCTAAGGCCACTTTAGGTTGTAGGGGAATTTCATCACCAGGTGTGGTTTTTTTTATCCTTTGGCACTGATC
This sequence comes from Pinus taeda, assembly GCA_000404065.3. Taxonomy (NCBI): domain Eukaryota; kingdom Viridiplantae; phylum Streptophyta; class Pinopsida; order Pinales; family Pinaceae; genus Pinus; species Pinus taeda. Next base: position 45,338 of record APFE030153246.1, read on the forward strand.
ACATCTAGTGGTGTATCTCCTTTCATCTTCATGTAAAGTGGGCCAATAGTAACCAACCTGTAAAACCTTAAAGATTTTCCTTTTAGAATAAAATGATCCCCACAAGTTCCATCATGACATGATGAGAGGATCTCAAAAACCTCTTCTTCTCTTAAACATCTCCTCAAGGTCTTATCTAGTCCCAACCTGAAAAGATTGTCCCCTATCCAAGTGAAAGTAGATTTTTTCGTTGCAATCTTGCTTTTATATATGGATGATAGATTAGGAGGGAACCTCCTAGAAACCATCTAGTTGGCTATGTGAGCAAACCAAGAGGTGTTCATCTAGGAGTTGATCATCCACCATCTCTTGATTACCTGTAGGCAAGGTTATTCTAGACAAGAAATCGTTAACCACGTTTTCTTTCCCTAGTTTGTCAATAATAGTCAAATCAAACTATTGTAATAGTAACAACCATCTAATTATCCTAGAATTTATAGCAAGATCATTCATCAAATATTTAATTGCTCTATGATCAGTATGAATAAAATTTTGATACCCAATGATATGGTTCCTAAATTTGTTTAAAGAATGTACTACAACTAAGAGTTCCTTTTCAGCCAAAGTGTAATTCAACTCAAGTTTAGACAAATTCTTACTAATGAAATAGATAACATAAGGCAATTTGTCTTTTAATTGTTCTAAGGTTTCCCCCACAACTTTATCTGATGCATCAGATATGGAAAGGCAATGCCTAGTTGGGACCCCTAAGGATGGGTGGAGTGGTCAACTTTTCTTTCAACACTTCAAGGGCCTCTTAACAATTGTTTTTGCAACAAAAATTTGAATCCTTGGCCAGTAATCCAAACAAACGTGAACCCACTTTACTAAATTATTTGATTAACCTCCTATAATACCCATCTAATCCTAAGAAACTCCCGACATCTCTTTGGGTTTGAGGGATGGGGACCCTTTTGATGATGGCAATATTTTTTGGGTCAACCTATATCCCTTCCTTGGATATGGAATGACCAAGGACAATCCCTTCATTCATCAAGAATTCACATTTCTCAGGGCTCAATGAGAGATTCATTTCAATGAATTACTTCAAGACCTTGAAAACATCGAAGAGAGATTCATGGAAGTCACATCCACAAGGAGTGAAATCGTCCATGTATATTTCAACAAAGTCATGAACAAGTTCAGAAAAAATACTCATAACTGCACTCTGGAAGGTAGCAGGGGGATTACATGGAGTAAATGGAAGAAATCTATAAGGAAATGTACCCCAAGTACATGTAAATGTGATCTTATCTTGGTCTTTAGGTCTAATCTAGATTTGGTTGTATCCACTAAATCCATCCAGGAAGGAGAAGAATTTATTCCCTGCAAGGCCATCTAGGACTTGGTCAATGAAGGGAAAAGGAAAATGGTATTTCTCTGTAGCCTTGTTGAGTTCCCAGTAATCGACAAAGATTCTCCACTTCCCATTCTTCTTGTGAACTATAACAAGAGGTGACACCCACTCACTATCTGAAATTGTTAGGTCCCCATAATACTAGTGTATTCCCTTATTATTATTTTCATTATATCCTCTTATCGTTATTGTTGTACCCATGTTGTCCCCATATTTTTATTATTGTGCCTCATAGAATCCCACTATTGTTATTGTTGTTCCCTTACATTATTATTGTTATGTCACCTTTGACTATATGGTGACCCCTTAGACTCCTATGTATAGAAAGGAGGTCTTGTCATTTGTATCATCCAAGAATTGTTCATTTGTGTAATGTAAAGGAGGTTTCCCCCTCAAAGAGCCTAATTTTGAAGTCATTGATCTATCTTTTCTTCTATTTTTTGAGTTGGTTGCATAACAATTAGTATGAGAGCTCTGGATTTTAGGGTTTCACTGCTTCAAACAGGTCATCATGGAATTTGTGCTATAACGTTTTTGCTACAACATTTTAGAAGCTAAACTTAAAACCCAGTTGAGATGAAATCTTGATGAACCTTGGGTACAAATTCTAGAGCTTGTATCGCTATATTTTCGAAGATATGGTTCAAGGAAGTGAGGATTTTCAATATCGAGCTCCAACAAAGCCAAAAACCATGTGCAGTCTTTCTAAAATTTTCCATAGGTTTGGATTGAAGAATTAGTCTGAAGGTATTCAAAGGGCATAGTGAGGATAATTATCATTAATTGATGCCCCGAAGAAAGAAAATGGAAACACCTAGTAAGCAACCTAAAAGCTATAACATGACTCGTGAAGAAGAGGAACAAATGCAACATGATATTTCAAAATTACGAGACCAAGTGCAACAAATTTCACTCTCACAAAAAGTAGTAGAAGCTAAGCTGGCTGGTTTAGAAGTAAACATTGAAGATTTTAAGAAAGACATGGAAGGCTTGAAATGATTTTTGGCAAAGTTGCTACAAGAAATGCTTCCTAATGGCGAGAAGGTAGTAGAGGAAACTCATGATGAGAACAAAATAAATGTTAGTCATGATTTCATAGACTCTAACATTAGATTGAAGACCCACCGTGTTCCAAAGATCAATATGAGGAATTTTGATGGCAAGGATCTCGTCATATGCATACTATAGATGGAGCAATATTTTGATCTCCATAATGTGAAAAACAAAAGGCATGCATTGTGACTTTATTTTTCGAACCCAATCAGTTTGTATGGTATTGATGGCTTTTATCTCATAAAAACATTGTCACTTGGGCAATTTTTATGGAAGAAATGATAGCAAATTATGAGGATTTAAAAAAGTAATACCTCTTTTAGCCAATTGATAAATGTCAAACAAAAGGGTTCAATGGTGGAGCACATTGCGGACTTCCAAAAATTGAATCTAAGGGTAAAAGATATTCCAGAGGAGCATAGGATTGATGTTTTCATAGGGACATTAAAAGATAACATCCAACATGAGGTTCGCCTTTGGGAACCTGATTCATTGGGGAAGGCATTCAAGTTGGCAAGAAATATTGAAAGAAAAACTATGGCAACAAGGAAGCCTTCCAATCACAACTATAAAGATGGAAGTGTTGTTCCTCCTAGCCTTCCACAACCTACAAGGTTGACACCACAACAATTGGAAGAAAAAAGAGAAAAGGGGCTTTGTTACATTTGTGATAGAAAATACACTAAAGGTCATAAGTGTGCTGAGAAGAAATTATTTTACATAGACTGTGAAGAGGAAGAAGAAAAGGAACAAGAAACATCTAAAGAAGAGGATACACACCAGGACCAAAGCCTAGAGAAAGAAGAAATGAATCCAAACATATCTTGTAATGCATTGGTTGGAATAACCACTCCTCAAACTATTAAGATAGGAGCACATATCAAGAAGAAAAAGGTAATAATGTTGATGGATTCGGGCAGTACCCATAATTTTATTCATTGTAAGATAACGCAGGAATTGAATTTTGTCCTATATCCAGCACCAAAGTGTCAATTGATCGTTGCAAATGGAAGAACCATAAATTTTCCTGGAAAGTGCCATAATATCAATCTATACATGGGATAATATGTTTTGAATAGTCCAATGCTTTAGATTCCAATGGGTGGTGCTGATGTTGTACTAAGAGTCCAATGGTTACAATATTTGGGTATGATAGCTCTTATTTTTTAAGAACTTTTCTTTAAAAAAAATCAGAAGGAAATGAATTTGAAGTAAGGGGTATCGTAGGGAAAGAGGGAAAGATAATCATCTCTAACGGCATGAAAAAATTTCTAAAGAAAGAACAATGTGGCGTAATTGCACAATTATGTTCACTAGAGGTTCCCATGTTGAAATCATCTACTTCTCCAGATCTCCAAAAAGTCTTAGACAATCATTCCAAGGTATTTGAGACTCCCAAAGGCCTCCCACCTATTCGTGATCATGATCATGTTATTCATTTGATTCTAGGAATTTTTCCTCCAAACATCAAGCCTTACATATATCCCTATGCCCAAAAGAGTGAAATTGAACGTATGGTTGCAAAAATGCTAGAGGTTGGTATAATTCAACCTAGTAAAAGTTATTTCTCTACTCCAATAGTATTGGTGCACAAGAAGGATGGATCATGGCAAATGTGTCTGGATTACAGGGAGCTCAACAACCTCACTATTAAAGATAGATTTCCCATTCCTATCATTGATGAATTATTAGATGAATTACATGGAGAAATTTACTTCACCAAGTTGGACCTTCTTTTAGAATATCATCAAATCAGAATGAATACTGAAGGCATTCTGAAAACAACATTTAGAACTCATGAGGGTCATTATGAATTTTTGGTCATGCCTTTTGGCCTTACCAATGCACCTTCTATATTTCAAGGTTTGATGAATTCCATTTTCAAACCCTTCCCTTAGAAAATATGTGTTAGTATTTTTTGATGATATACTAATCTTACAACAAGTCTTGGAAGGATCATGTTCAACATGTTGATAGAGTGCTCAAACTATTGGAGGAGAAACAATTATATGAAAAAAAACTCCAAATGTTTCTTTGGAGTACAAGAGGTGGAATATTTGGGTCATATTTTATCTCATGAAGATGTTAAGGTAGACCCTAGAAAAATTAAATCCATTAAGGAATGGAAAATCCCCACATCCATAAAGCATCTGCGAGGATTTCTTGGGTTGATAGCTATTATCACAAGTTTCTTAAGAATTATGGCAGAATAGTAGCACCTCTAACAAAAATATTGAAGAAAGATGCATTTTCTTGGACTCCAGAAGTAACGAAATCCTTTGAACATCTTAAAGAGGCATTGTGCCAAGAACCAGTCTTAGCTACACTAGACTTAACAAAAACCTATATTGTGGAATGTGATGCCTCAAGAAATGGAATTAGTGTCGTTTTAGTGCAAGAAGAAAGACCCATTTCTTTCGAAAGTCGTCCAATCAAAGGAAAGTATTTACACAAAGCTATTTATGAGAAGGAAATGTTGGCAATACTACATGCACTTAAGAAATGGTGACCTTACCTAATGCGAAGACACTTCAAGGTAAAAAAAAAAATCATGATAGCCTTAAATAACTATTAGAACAAAGATTATCTTCAGAAAAGTATCAAAAATGGGTCACACATATGTTGGGTTATGACTTTGAAATCATCTTCAAAAAGGGACACAAAATGTTGTTGCAGATGCACTCTCAAGAAAGGATGAGGATGTGAAAGAATTTCTTTGCGCCATTTATATTATCCAACCATATTGGATAAATGAAGCAAGAGATGAATGGAAGAATGACGAAGAAGTGTGGGCACTCATTCAAAAGTTACAACAAGACCCCATTACATCTGATACATTTAGCAGGAAAAATGATCTGTTATGGTACAAAGATCACTTATACCTTTGTAAGAATTCCCGACTCAAAAAAAAAATTCTTCTGGAATTGCACACCTCTCCCTTAGGAGGGCACTCAAGATTTTTAAAAACTTACCGCAAGGTTAAGAAGAAATTTTTTTGGGATGGAATTAAATCTGATATTCAAAAGTTTGTGGTGGAATGTTTGGTTTGCCAACAAAATAAAGTTGAAACAATTAAGACCTCAGGTCTATTACAACTTTTATCCATTCCAAGTCAACGTTGGGAGGAGGTTTCAATGGATTTTATCATAGGTTACCCAAGTACGAAGGAAAGAGTGTCATCATGGTGGTAGTTGATAGACTTACCAAGTATGCACACTTTTGTGAATTATCTCATCCCTTTAAAGCCAGTACAGTTGCTACTGCATTTATGGAAACAATTCAAAAGCTACATGGAAACCCAAAGATTATTGTAAGCGACAAAGATCCCATTTTCATTGGAAATTTTTGGACATAATTATTTTCTTGTCTAGGTACTCAGTAAGCTCATAGCTCATCTTATCATACTCAATCTGATGGGCAAACTGAGATAGTGAACAAATGTTTGGAAGGATATCTTTGTTGCTTTGTATCTGATAAATAGATATAATGGGTCAAATGGTTGCCTCTAGCTGAATGGTTGCATAAGACTTCCTTCCATACTCCAACAAAAATGACCCCATTTATGGCACTTTATGGACATCATCCTCTGTCTATCACATCATATTTAAGAGAAAATTCTAAGTTTAAATTAGTGGAAGATCACATCGAACATCAACAACAACTTCTCCAACTCTTAAGGGATAGCCTCACGTTGGTGCATAATATAATGAAAAAATATGTAGATCAACATCGTAGCAAAATCATTTTTGATGTAGGTGATTGGGTATTTCTACTGCTACAACGATACAAACAAATGGTCCTCGAGCAAGCTAAGAAGGATAATAAATTATCACCAAAGTAGTATGGTCTGTATAAGGTGTTGCAAAAGATTGGTACTATGGCATACAAATTGGATTTTCCTACAACTTCTTGAGTGCACCCAGTTTTCCATGTTTCATGCTTAAAGAAGGTTATAGGTGACAAGCTCCTAGTTCAAACCATATTGCTAGAACTTGATGAGGAAGGAAAAATAATATTGGAACCTGAAGCAGTCACACAAACAGGAACTCAACAACTACGAAATTAATCAATTTTAGAGTATCTCATTAAGTGGAAGAACTTATCCACTGAAGATTCCACATGGGAGGATGATCATTTTATACAGAAGCATCCAGAACTACTCAATCATTGTGGACAACACTTTTCTAAAGGAGAGGGGCATGCTAGTTCCCTCTAATACTAGTGTATTCCCTTATTATTATTGTCATTGTATCCCCTTATTGTTATTGTTGTGCCCATGTTGTCCCCGTATTGTTATTATTGTGCCCCATAGAAGCCCACTATTTTTTTTTCTAAGTAAGTCTAAAATCTATTACTTTAACAAAATAATACAAGGAGGCTCTAGCCTCTGCTGTTCCTAGCCAGAGTTCATGGAATATTGCAGTACAAACAAAATGAGGACTGCCTAGAGAAGGGAAACCAGTCTAAACCGTAATAAGTTTGTTGCCCTTGCAGGGGAAACAAACATATAAGCATATGACAATGTTTGCATGAAAGCATTTTCAAAATTAGCTGTTCTCTTTAAAAAATCAAAATGAAACCTAGAACCTAGAACCATATGACGCGTGGAACCTAATGACGCATGGAGCCTAGAGCCTAATGACGCATGTAGTGATCATTCTCATTTGTTATGGTCAGTTTCTCTTTGATGATGAAAGATCTATATTTTTCGATGTCCTCCTCATCTTCTTGCATCTGACTCATGTCTTCCTGCATTTGACGTGCCTGAATATGCTCTGCGGTGGAAGGCTCGCCTTGAGCTATTTTTTCCTCGCCTTGTGCAGTATCCCTGTACTTCGTCGCTTGAGTGGGAGGACCTCCATCACTGGAGGGCTCCTCCTGAAATAGAATTCTGATGGTCGCCCTGATAATGAGTCAATTTAGAGTGCTTTGGTAGGTGAATTGAGCTGAATGAGGAGTTGGCTATGAACTGGAAGGGGAAGCTGAGGCAGAAGGACAGGAATGTGGGGACAGGGGACGAACAGCTTGAGTGCAGCCTCTGTAGCTTCTGCCACTGTGTGTATCGGGATATTCGCTTAATATGGGAGTTGATGAAGGGGAAGAAGAATTAGAGACCGGGGAAGGCGAGGAGCATTGCAGTCTCCCTCTACTGCTGCCTCTTTGGCTACATATTCCCTAGCGCAGTCTTGACATGATGCCTCGGGGAGGAGAGGCTTGCCTAAATGAGGTCTGCTCTATGCGGAGATTGGGGGTGGAAGGCTTAGTGGGCTTGGAGGGTAGAATGAAATTGTAGAGCAGGTTGTGAGAGTGATGGATGCTTGTTCCAAAATCAATGTAGCACAGGAGATTGCAACGCCTTCCTGTTGTAGTGCATATACTAGGCTTCACAACATCCAGAGGGAAATTGTAGTTCAAAGGCAGTGGAGCTAAAATAGAGGAGGTGTGCAGATTATTACCTGAGGCCTCCATGGTGCAGAGTCGAGGTGGGACAACACTATTGAATTGGTTTGAGTGCCACAATAAATGGCAATTACGTTGGCTGTAAGACGGATTAACTGCTATCTGTGCGAGCTTACGGGCAGCTTTGTGGTGGTCCCACTTGCCTACCCATCCCTCTGCCATCTTATCAATCGTTGTATACATCAGCATCCGAGAAAAAGCCCACTATTGTTATTGTTGTGCCCTTACATTATTATTGTTATGTCATCTTTGACTACATTGTGACCCCTTAAACTCCTATAGAAAGGAGGTCTTGTCATTTGTATCATCCAAGAATTTTTCATTTGTGTAATGTAAAGGAGGTTTCCCCCTCAAAGAGACTGATTTTGAAGTCATTGATCTACATTTTCTTCTATTTTGTGAGCTAGTTGCATAACATAAATGGAGTATATGAACCTTACAACCAGTAGCTTTTGTAATTATTCTTTCACAATGTGCTTTTGTAATTATTCTTTCACAATGTCATTAAGAGTTGGGTTCATCCTTCTCTAGGGTTGGTGCATAGGCTTTAATCCCTCCTTGATGTAAATATGATGAGTATAAACTGAGGGATGCACACATGTCATTTCCTTAAAGTCCCAAGCAAAATAATCCATATGTTTCCTCGACACATTTCACAACTGTTCTTCCTGTTTGGCTGAGAGAGAGAGGTTGATATTTAAAGTTCTAGATGGGCCAAACTCTACAACCTTAACATGTTTTGGACTTGAGTCAACATGGCATAAGTTAGTTCAAGGGTTACTCCTAGATTCTTTCATCAAATCATCAATTGGTATGGAGGTGGGAGGTTGGTTATGAAGGAAATGGTTAATGAGGCCACCTTCATTAGTTCCCCCCCTCCTATAACAATATCTAGAGTGAAGATTGGGTAGGGGGTTTTGTGAATCAATTCATCCTCTTCCTCCTCTTCTGACCATAAGGGTAAGTCATGTTCAATAGAAGGCTAAGTGGGAAGACAAAATACCAATTATTTTGATAAATGTCCATTCTTAATAGTCATGTTCCCATCCATGCACCTAATGTAGGCATCAACAGTGGACAAACAAGGTCTTCCTAAGATTAGAGGATATCCATTAAACTTGATTTTGGGTTGGATAACTAGGAAATCCATAGGATACTCCCAAGAGTCAATGGATACCATAACATCTTCAACAATTCCCCTGGGAGCTACTGTGGATCTATCTGCAAGATACAACACTGTGGTCACATTCCTCAAATCCCCTTGGAGATTTAACTTTATCATGGTTTCCTTAGTCATCAAGTTGATTGCAGACCCAAGATCAACCAAGGTATTAGGGACTATAATATCATCAATGTGCACATCCATTGTTGAGCTTCCAAGGTCTAGATATTCTTAGAAGATCACTCTCCTAAGCACCATATCAGATAGTTTCCCAAAAACATTGATGGTGGGGGTGTTTCTTTTTCTTCTCCCGTGTTTTTTGAAACATTTTTCCTTGATAAGATTAATATATATGGGAACATATTTAATGGCCTGGAGAAGGGGTATCTTAATACACAAATTCTTCTATTCTCCCAAAAGTTCAACCTCTTCTAAGGTGTGTTGGCTAGGGTGGATCAACCTCTCAGGAAAGGGAGGTAGATTGGCTTGAGGAGCATTCTCTTCCTTCTCTTCTTAAAGCACTTTAGGTGGAGAAGGTAGGTGATTATCTGGGAGCACTCTTCGAGACCAAAGGTAGATCTCCTAGATTTCCATAGGATAAGCAGGATAAGATGTCTTTCTATTGTATACCTATTGTGTTTGCTTGTTGTTTTGGTTTGGATTGGGTTGAGTATGAATTTGAGGTTGCTTAGGTGGAGTAGGATGAGTGATATGTGGTTAAGGTTGGGGTGGAAGAAATAAAGAAGGAGGTTGGTTGACTTAAGGCATCCACCCTTGTGATCAGTTTCCCCATTGAGAATATTGGCGTGCATATGGGTGAAAAGGATGGTTGATAGGTTGAGGAGGATATGGAACATAAGGCCAAGAAGGAGGTGTTGACCATGATGGATGAGTGGAAGAGTACCAAAATTGAAAAGGTGAATTCTGATTTGGATTGTAATAAGAGTAATTTGCACCTTGCATGCCATGTTGATATGGATGAGGTCCTTAAGGCCTTCTTTGAATAATGAAGAAACGTTGCTCTAACCCACATTCTACCCCTTGGTATACATATTTTAGTCTTGGAAATGAGGCGAGTTTATCTGTTGCATGATTTTATTCACATACTAGATAGACTTTTATGACATTCAATGGGAATTCATTCCTAGGATGTCTTTTAGTGCATCTAGGGTAGAAAATAGCTAGATCCATCCCTTCTTCCTCCTTCTTTCTTTTGATTTGCATGGTATCCATTTTCCATGAGAAGGTATGCAACATTTTACTCTTGAAATCCTCCAAAATGTTTCCTATCTCATTCTTGATGGATGTTATGGAGGGAGAGGAATTGACCAAGCCTTGACTAGCCATGCCCTTCTTCTTGGCAACCCTAGAGTGATTATTGAATATAGTTTTGATGCCATCATAGGATAATTGATAGATATCTCCTCCAGAAAGCATGTTGATGTTTTCCAACATATCCTTCCTGATCCCTCAGAAAAGAACTAGCTTGAGTGACTCAGGATCAAGGGTAGAATTGGCCCCCCTTTGACTAAGTTGAAATGTCTCCTCATAGTCCTCTAGAGCTTCATCAGGTCCAAGAGTCATCCTAAATATTTCTTCCTTGTTTTCTTTGGACCTACCTGAGTAATTGTACTTGCTATTGAAGGCATGTTGCATTTGGGCCCAGGTAGTGATGCTACCACCAGGTAGACCCATAAACCAGTGCAAGGCTACATATTTAAGGGTAGAGGGGAATAACTTCATCTTCTACTCATCAGAGGCATAGTCACAGGTCCTACAAAAAACAACAAATTCAAACATGAAGTTGTCAGTATCCTCATAGGTCAACCCATGGAAGTGTGGAAGGGTAGTAGGGCTTATATTATTCATTCTAGCCTTTCCATTGGTTTCTCTGATGAGGAAAACCTCAATGTCTCTATTTTAAGCCATAGTTTGGGTAGGTGAAGTGGGTTCTTCTTCTTCCCCAATAGGTTCTCCAAGAAATTTTGGTTGCTCACCTAGAGGGTCTTCTAACTCCCCTATAGTCAGAGAGGGAAGTTCACAGTCACTGAAGAAGAGTGAAGGTCGACTGCTTAAGGGTGTGAGGATTTTTGATAGGAATTTTCCTTGACTACCCCTACCCCTATGACAAATGAAATATTTTTTTTTCACTTTTCAAAATCGAATGCAAAACAAAAAACAATGCTCAAGTAGAAACAACATCTACTTAGACATGTCCTCGAAAATAGTGCCAAAGAGTGCTAAGCCCTGGTATTGCACCAAGAATGTTGCAACTCCCAAGGGCTTCTAAACTCAAATTATCAACCTGAGGTTCGTATAAACCTAGAGGTGACAGTGATATGTTCATAGTAGGTTGGATTCTACTCATGAAACCCTCATTCATGACATTAGATCAAAGTGCTCAAAGACCATTCCTCCCACTAGGCTATAGTGAAATCTTGCTGATGAAAGTACAATTGAAACCTAATTCTAGCTTGAAAGTGGAAATTCCATTTCCCCAACTTGTAGATGCTAACTAATGATTTCATGAAAGGACAAGGGCCAATCTACTCATAGAAAGAAAGCTACTCTATATTGCATAATTCATCAAACTAGAAACATAATTGCATGTATCATCTACCTATTTCACACTTGCTTGAAAATCAGAAACCTAATTTTCTTTATTCTTGTGATTGAAGAAAACTAATTCTATTTGTTTTGCAGTGAGAAAAGGAATGGTTGGAGTGGTCTAGGAGATTCCCTTGATAACCAAATCACAACCTGGGGTCATTATTCATCTTCACTGAGATAAGGTTGAAGTGGGGATCAAAATTAGTGAAGAAAAGTGGTGCTACATGCCTAGTATCGGTCCAGTATTACTACAAGAGGGCCTGTAATGCTATAGGAGGAGTTCCGAGAGGATTTATAGGATGAAAATGATGTCTAGAGGGCATGATGAGGTGTATGGAGGTTAGAGAGAGTGAAGGAAGTTTGGGTTGAGCCCACTAGCCAAGACCAACACCTCTCATAGGTTTATCTTGTATCAGGATGAATGCTCACGATGTCCTAAGTTTACTAGGCAAAGTGATTGTGGAAACAAAGTTTTGGGACAGAATTGAGGTATTGAGAGAGAATATGGAGGAGTTCAATATGGAGGTGGAAGAGATGCCTTCTCCTATAGATAAACACATCCCTGCAACTATCCACATGCATACATCCATTGATCATTAACAAAGTGATATAAACTATGATGGAAAATATGAGTTGAATTTAAATAACATCTATGTTATGCCATAACACTAATTTAATCACTAAACTAACTTCTAAGCTACAAAATAAAATGTGAAGAAGAACAACTAACATTCATCTATTTCCAAGAAATCATAAACACAATATTTTTGGACTGAGATTGTGAATCCTTTCAACCACTCTCCCTCAAGAGAGGTGATGTAGGAGCTTACAATCACAGGTTTTTATAGCTTAACCTCTAGAGGAATGAAATAAAGCTATGAAATGCTTGGAATCAAGAACAAAACACAAGTACAAAAGAGGAACCAAAGCCTCTAAATTGGTCCAAAATCCAAGGGTCTTAGCCCTCTGAAACTAACTTAGATGCAACATAATAACCAACTTCTCATTATCAGAAAGTAAAAGTCTCATACATCACATAAAATTTGAAAATGAGAAAATCAAGTTCTGATCTCAATAACTACACCTAGTTGAATCAAAACTTTGAATCTTAATGAGCTTTTCATCTTATTTATTTATACAAAAGGGTAGTCGGTAGCAACTCCCTTGAAAAAAGTAGTGATTCCCTCCTTGATCTTGGAAAATGTAGGATATGGTCCCTCTCGAGCTTCACTTGTATTAGGAGTTACTCGGCTGCCAATGAGTTTGAACTGGTGAGAGAGGATGTTGTGATCCCAAGTCTAGTTAGGGAGTTAAGGAGGTTGAAATACCCCCTAGATTCTCTCTTGGTTATCTTCATCAATCCATTACATAGTAATTGCTTCAAAAATTATTCGTGTTCCTGCAATTAAATCACATTAGGAAACATACTATGTTAAACACTTTTTACTCTTCTTACTAATCATCATATAACAAAAAGTGTGAATTAATGTGAGAAAAGGATAGTTTTAAGGCTGGAGGATGGCATGATGATCTTCAAAATATACCTATTGATGGGGCTCATCATCTTCTTGCCACAACCATGTTTGATTTGTCTTTATTAGTTATTAGCTTACTTTAGAATCATTAAACACATAAACATTGTTGTGAGTCCTCACTGCCTTTCCTATAAGATTCCCATGCTTTGATTTTTGTATCTCACATCCTTTATAGTGAAAAGTCACATCATAGCCATTGTCACACATTTGACTTACACTGAGTAGATTGTGTTTTAGGCCTTCCACATACAACACATTTTGGGCGTTGGTCTTCTCATCAAGATTGACTAAGCCTTTCCCTTTAATTTGAGTTGGAGCATTATTTCTGAAGGTAACATTTCCTTTTTCTTTTTCTTTTTCTTTTAGAAACATGAATTTACTCTTATCCCCATTCATGTGTTTATAGCACACACTATCCACATATCATTTATTTTATTAATCATGTGCAGACAAAGAGCCTAGTCCACATTCCTCATTTTTCTTAGTATTTTTCGTCCAACTCCTCATGTTCCTTAGGTGTGCTAGATGCTTAGTGGTTTTTTGTTTGGACTGATATTGAAACCTATTTTTGTACTCACTTTCCTTATGGCCAAAATTATTGCAAAAGTAACATTCTATTACATAAAATAAAATGACATAATGTATTGTTTCTACAACTCCTTCAAATTTTCTCAACATACACATCCTCAACTTCCCTTGCCTTTTCTTCTTCAATTTTGTCACACCCTCTACTCTTCTCTTCAAAACCTCAGAATTGGAACACATCCACTTAACCAAAGCTCACCAATGCACTTAGGTACCCTACTCACACAACACCTTCAGCTCTTACTTAACATGCACCCACTCTCAACAACCTAAAAAATAATTCTCACATGAACACTCTCTCATAGAGTAACCTTCAACGAGAATATCCATTATTTGAAACTGATTACTCTAATTAGAACAAATACAACACATTATCAATGGATTTAATTTCATAGTGTAGTTTATTCCACGATACCATTGATCTTTACATTTTTAGTATGGATCACCTTGTCTGTTAAATGATCATACTACCTGAAGAGGGAATTTGACAAGCTCTTTGTTCTCCTACAAGCTTCCTGAAGCAATTCTCCATTCAATTTAGCATGGTACCATAATTACTTTGATTTTCACTTGAATGGATCGTAGAGGAATCCCATCATTAGAGCAACTGCACTCCACCAACTCCATTGATGAAGTTGTATGATTTAGTATAGTGTTTTTTCATCAGCCTTACCTCCTTTGTGTGAATGAGCTTCTTGAGGTTTTGTGGTCAATTCCAGTGTTTATAGGACTTGGTAGAGATTCCAGATCTAGCTAGATGATATGATTGGTGAAACCTACCTAATATACCTTTAATCACCAAAGTTGTTTCCAACCTATGTGTTCTCCCTTTAACTCTACAGATGGTGGAAAATCGATTTTAGCAGAACTGCCAAATATGGAACATAGTAGCTACCGACCCATTCATGATTTATATGCCCACAGAACTAGGCCCTTGGTTATTTTTAATCGCAAATCCATGAAACCTTTTAATGTGATAAACATGTAGGCCCATCGTCTTCTAATACACAAAATCACCATGAAACCAACTCCTAGGCCCTCCTTTCAATACATGAAGGGACATTAATTTCCATAATATTTCTCCATTCCTTGGGCCTGGTACCTTGGATTTTTCAAACTTTTCTCCTTTGAAAATTTCCAGGGACATACCTTTGGGGTTAAGTTTCCTATGGGTTCACACTATGATCATTCCACTACTCCACCTCTTCTCTATTTTATGTTTCATGGTGTCTTGAAGATTCGTCACCCTAGGAATTTCAACTTGCATTCCCTTTGAAACTCATAGGGAAAAACCTTCAAGGTGATATGTTATGAAACCAACTCAAGAAAAAGATAGAAAAGATAGATCAGCGCCTTAGAATTCAGCCTCTTCGAGGGGGCAACCTCCTTTACATTACATAAATGAACAATTCTTGGATGATTTAAATGACAAAACCTTCCTTTCTATATATAGGAGTCTAAGGAGTCACAATATAACCAGCCGACCTAATAATAATAATATAAAGCCACAAAAATAACAATAGAGGGATTCTATGGGGCACAGTAATAACAATATGGGGGCAATAGGGGCACAACAATATTAATAAGGGGTATAAATACAATAGTAATGGGGTACTCACTAGTATTATAGGGACCCAACATGCCCCTCTCCTTCAAAAAAGTGTTGTCCTTAACGCTTGAGTAGTTCTGGATACTTCTGCATAAAATTCTCATCCTCCCATGTGGAA
>APFE030153246.1:69418-80322 GCA_000404065.3 Pinus taeda
ACAACACTTCCATCTTTATAGTTGTGAGGGGTATGCTTCCTGGTTTCCATAATTTTGCTTTCCACTATGTCACAAAGCCCTTTTACTCTTTCCAATTATTGTGGTGTTGCTCTTTGTGTCCTCATAATGTGACATCATTTCCTCCGTGAAAATTGACCACGTAACAAGTTGTTTACGAGAAAAAAGCCCTTCATACTATAAAAATTGATCCGGTTCTAAATATGAAGATGCAATACATACCTTTTGTAATAGTGGTACACCATGTAGATCAAAATATTGTTCCATCTGAAGTATCCAATTTACCGGATCCTTGCCATCAAACTTCCTCATCTTGCTTTTTCTTGATCTTAGGAGCTCGATCTTGAAACGACTGTAACTCTGTACTTTCGAATGTTTAAGTTCTGAAATGGTGACCTATAGTAGCCCTCTGCGTCCTCTTTCCAATGCCACCAGTGTAATCCAAATTGGATTCTCCAAGAAAAAGTTATGGACAATCTCCCAAGATGACCAGATTATAAACTAGTTCAGTAGAGCGAACTTGTACGACGTTCCACGAGTCACTATTTCAACCTCTGGCTCTGAAATATATAGAAGAAACTACAGTCCGTCCTCTTTCTGCACCTTTTTACAAAATTTCAATCCAATGCTCAGAGAAAAAGTTATGATGATTTTCTCCAGGTCACCTATTTGGAATGTAATTCAGGAGTTTGCAAAAAGACCAACTTCCTCAGATCATATCTCCGCAAATATAGCGCGAAAAACTCTAAAATTCAAACTAGGGGTTCAACGTAATTTCTTCTCAAATGGGTTTTTTTTTAGCTTCTGAAACGTCGCAGAAAAAAAGTTATAGCAAAAATTCCACGATGACCTATTTGGAGCAGCAAAACCATAGAATCCAAAGCTCTGATACCAATTGTTATGAAACCAACTCAAGAAAAGATAGAAAAGATAGATCAACACCTTAGAATTCAGCCTCTTCGAGGGGGCAACCTCCTTTACATTACATAAATGAACAATTGTTGGATGATTCAAATGACAAAACCTCCTTTCTATATATAGGAGTCTAAGGAGTCACAACATAACCCAACCGACCTAACAATAATAATATAAAGCCATAAAAATAACAATAGAGGGATTCTATGAGGCATAGTAATAACAATATGGGGAAAACAGGGGCACAACAATATTAATAAGGGATACAACTACAATAGTAATGGGGTAATCACTAGTATTATAGGGACCCAACATGATATGTCCCATGGGGTCCCCTACTCTGATCTTGAGCCAATCATATTTTTGTCGATATTATGAGTCCAAGCCACTATATCCGCCACCTCATCTCAATGGTTTTGTCCATGAAACTTAATACTTGTGCCACATTTGGAAAACACTAAGGAAATATCTGTCAGGGTGATGCGTACCTGTGGAACCACACTACACATCCAAGAAAATAGGAAAATTACCAAGATGAATTGTATGTCACATTTTATGATACCTATATTCCCACTACTATGTGTCACGTATTTAGTGATCCACATGTCAATCATTTTCGACCAACTTGGACACTTGAAAGTGCCAACTACATGTCATGTGTCATCATCCTAGAGTGTCACGTGTCCCTAGACTTTAGTCTACTGATGTTATGCTAACATCATACTGGGCCTTTGGGCAACTTACGTCATCTTCAACTATGGCTACCACTTGTGCTCCATGTCATCTTGGTCATCTTGGATTCTAGCCTTTTGTCTTGTGTTTATTTTCATTTATAAATTTTATGATACTTCATTGAAATAAATTGATGGCACTAGGCATGGAAATTGATGTCTCCTGGATCCCCAACCCTTAGGAATTTAGACTTGGGCCACTCTTGGAAACTCCCAAGGAAACAAAATTGGGATAACATGTCCCAAATGGGACTGATGCAATCCCTCCTAAGCTTTTCTCATGCTTTCATATTTCCATAAAGCACTTCCTTTTTGCTAACTGGACTGTTAGGCCCATGTAGCAAAACACCAAATTTGACCCTTAAGGTCAACCAACTTTGACCAGCCATATCTTTCGCTCCCAAGGGCCAAATTCAAGCTTCAAAATATCATTGGAAATCTATTTTCTAGAACTATCTAATTGTCTCATTTCTAGTAACATATGAATATATATAATGAGGAAAACATGCATTCAAATCCTTGGCCTCCCAACCACCATAATTATAATATTTTATAGCATTCTTTATTTAACCTTGTACTATGATGGTTTTGTACTAAAGAATGCAACAACCAGAAGACTCTCCATGAACTTGAACTCCATGCATTTTCCATCCTTATCTGGTTGACATTAATGCCAACATTCTATACCATATTTATGTCGCTATTTCAGATTTCATCTCAAGGAATTTCCTTCAAAAGATGATCTGAGTGAAAGTTTTACTACTCTTGTTCTTAATAAACATAGTGAAACAAAAGATGATGAGCATGATGTGCAAGATCCATTCATTAATATTGATTCTACATCTCATCTTATTGAAATCATGGATGAACTATAAAATGTATCACAACCATAGACTTTAGGAATTTGTTTCACACACTTTCAAACTTAAGGAATTGATTATACTAATCTAAATCAAAACTATGAAAATGTACCTAAAACATCTCTTAATGCTTATGATCAAGATGAAGTTTCAATAGAAATAAATCAAATTTAAGGCATAACTAATGGACATGTTGATATTTCTTCTTTAGAGGTAAATTCACAACTAGTTCCCATTTCTTCAACAAAACATTTATCATCTAATCAAAGTTTTAATATTATCAATGATGATGAAAATCATTATGATGAAATTTTTTCAAGAAGTATCTAATTTTTTGTACTCTAGAAATCATTACTTTTTTTATTCATATATATTTTCCAATTTGAATTTATTTAGTAATGGCTCTACTAATATTTCTATTGAAACGTTCCCTTCAACTAGTTAAGATTTAATTGAGAATGAAACTTTTTTGGGTAAGGATCCTTTTCCTATCAATGTTAATTTTCTAACTTTTTCTTATCCTTTTGATGATGATGTTGATTCAAATCTACCTATGATTTACAAGAAAGAGAAATTGTATTCGATAAGTATTTTGATTTTTATGGCATCAAATCACCTTCATTACAAAGTGAAATACATATAGATGCATAATTAGGATCAACAAATTCTCCTGTCTTCTCCTTATTTCCATTGGCTAAGAACAATCCTATTTTTGAACTTTTTGGAATGTGTAATTTTCAATTTTTCAACAAAATGCATTCTAAAGTTCAATTAGAAACTTAAAAAAAAAAAAATTAATGGAACACCTTTCTAGTGGAAATTCTACCTTTGTAAATAATCATTGGTCCAAAAGTTTCCCTACTAATTTTAGATTTGGTAAATTAGATGATATTGTATAGGTGACAATTACCTTGGAGAATCACAGTTCTTCTTCCCTCTCATATATTTTTCAATATCCTCCATGGGAATATTTTAATTTTTTTGAATTTCAAAGGCTAAAGCAAGTTCTTTCGATCTTACAATGTCCTCTAAAACAAACCCTAATCATCTTGTTCATGATATTTTTACAAATGCTTTCGACTCTACATATCAATAAAGAATTTAGTCATTGTTAGAGGAATCTTATATTAGAAATTTTTCTATGAATAAATTTATTTTCTTACACTTATTAGAAATAAATGTACATAATAGGCTAAATCTTACATGGTTCAATAGTGATTCCCTTGTTGGGGAAATAGATAGATGTTGACGAGGAAAATAAAAGACAAAGAGGGGCTAGGAATAGGTAATGAGAGAGAGAGACAAAATAAGGTATGTGGGGGGTGGGGAAAAGATAGAAAGGGGTACAAAGAGGGGGGCTTTGGGGGGTGCGGAAAGAGAGAGGAGTGAAACATGGGAGGGGAGAGAGGAAGAGGGGTAAATAAAGGGAAAGAGAGGTGGGGGCGAACAACTAGTTAAAAGAGGGAGAGAGAAGTGGGGGGAAGATAGTTGGGAAAGATGGTGAGAGATGGATAAAAAATTGCATGCACATTGCATGCATTATAAATGTGCACACATTATTTTAACACGCGTGCATTATTAAAATAAAAAAATAAAAATAAAAAATAAAAAATAGCGGTCACCTTTATCCAATTACATGGTGGGTAAGGTGGTTGAGGTGGTTTCTTTGGCTTTAGTTTTGAATTGAAAAATATTTGGGTTCAGTTTGCAAAAACTAAACACATATTTTTATGCAACTCCCTCTTTTTCATATTTGTTAAGACCCTCATAATGGAGCCTAATGCTTGACACCGTCATTTCAAAGCTTCACTAGATTTCTTAATAAAAAAAGAAAAAAGAAAAAAACATCAACATTAAAAATTATGACAAATAGAAGAGTTGTCTATTGTCTACAATGGTACAAATTTGTTTCAAATAATTCCGTAATTTACAAATTATTGTAGCCCAATCTGACCCTCTTTTAAAACTAGGATACCTCGATAAATTCTTGCTCATAAGAACATTTATCATGTTACTGCTAGCCTTGTTCAGGCTCTCAAAATTCATTTTCACTATCCTAACCTACCCCTTACATTTAATCTTTACCTTAACCTTTTAAAGTTATTAATCATAATCACGCCCCCTTTTAAACATATGAACACAACAATGATATATAAAACTAACCAAATTTGAATAATTTAAAGGTTACTCTTTGGATAATGGACAATAATGACTAATATTAATGACATAAACGACCTGATTAACTGTATTAAGTAATGTCACATAACAATAGAAATATATATACGTATTATTGTATAGTTGTTTAATTATATAGCAATATTATCAATCACATATAAATATATGCACATATATGTTTAAAATTAATCTAATCAATGTTCAAACGATTAACACTACTAATATGTATCAATAGCTAATAATGTCCACAAAAATGAGAAATTGTCCATAAAAAAGAAAAATGATAAGATGAAATATATATTTAATAAAATGCATTTAATGCACGTCTTCTTTTAAAATTATATATTATATATATATATATTATAATACTCACAAATTTCAACATAGTCGATCTAAATTTAAATTAAAATATCTAACTTTTTAACTGAAATTATTTTTCTACTTATTGATCTCAATATTTTTTTTCACATTTGGATTTCATTTAGAAGCATTTCTCCAAAATTTACTCTTAGTTCATATCATTCCTGATCTCATATTATTGATGAATATATAAAGTATCAAAATCATTTGAATTTTTTTAATATTATTTGACGCATTCTAAAAATCTAGAGTTTTAAAACATTTTATTAAAAATCTTATTTAATTGATACGTATGAAGACCTCCCTCATACACAAACCGTGAAACTCTAGTCAATATTATGCACGTTAAATTGTCCATCCAATTAATATTATTATTTGGGTTTTTATTATGAGAAGTTGCAAAAATGGAATGGCAACTAACTCCCAACCTAAGAAAAAGTTTGTAATGAATCAAAGCATGGGAGAGCTTTTACAAAGGAAATTTATGCTGAAATGGTGGTTCAACACACGTGTTGTGTGAACCAAATTTTAGGATTGTATAACTTATTCATGCAATTTTGATATATAATATTTTTTTTTGGAGATTATTTTGTAGTTTTATATTATTTTAGTACATGGGATGGTTTAATTTAGTTGACATGATTAGATGATAAATAATTATAGCATTACTTGATTTGGTTTCCCCTTCTAGATGTATACTATCTAAAGCATTTGAGTTATGATATTTAATTGATTGATTGCAAGCTAGATTTATTATTGCATGATGTTAATGAATCCATTGCATTTTTCATGGCACATATAATTAGATACCAGTGATATGTGTTTATTTCTTTTTTCTGTGTGTTTTTATTATTATATTTTAGTGACGGTTAACAATTGAAAATCGCCACAATCATCATTATTTCATTGCAAATAGTACTTGAATTATTGATAAAGTTTTAAATTCAAGATATTTACTTAATTTGTTGTAGGCCAAAATATATCAATACATGATATTGATTTATTTCACCAAAATTATTATCATAAATATAATTTATTACCAATTATATATGTGTTATTCTAACTTTATTGTTATCTTTTATTTTATGTTTGATTTCTGTTATGTTTTTTTTGTTTGTTATTTTATTTGGAATACTTTTTATCTTAATTGCATTCCTTGAGTTTACATTAGATTCATAGATTGTATAATTTACATAAGTTTCATTAGCTTTGAAGCTTAACCACTCATTTTTAAAATACTCTTTTATGTATAATCTGGATATATTTATTTGCTATTATAGAAAAATATATAAATAATATTAAATAGAGGGAATATACCCTATGGTTGGAGAAGGTCAGTGTCTAACCTAAGGCCAGAGTATTGTTAGATCCTCATTGCGTGCCTTTAGGGTTGGCTTTTATCACCGGAACAATAAGAGAAACAACATTCATTTTGGCACCATTGTTGGGGAGTGAAGTGTAAATTTTTTCATTTCCATGGTAAATGATAAATGATTAAGTCTATGACCTACTGGTGAATGGGCGAACCACAACACACACTTGGAAATTTCAAGAAAATATTGCTTTGTTTAGTTTTTCATCAGGTGACTCCTTAATTTATTTGTATTTTTCATATTGTTTAATGGATTTTTCTTTGGCCTCTTTTGTAGCTTCACAATTTGATCCACTTGATTTTTATAACAAACTTGGATTTCCCAATGAGATGCCTAATATATACATATGGGAGAAATACCTTCCATTTCTAGAAGATAGTGACAATGACCCTACTCAACATTTAACAAATTTCCATGAGTGTATAAAATAGATTAGAGTTTATCACAAAGACATTGAAATGAAATTGTTCAAGTTCTCCCTAGAAGGTGATGTCCAACGATGGTACAAGGAACTTCCTCATGGTGGAATTTCTTCTTTGAAGGATTGTCAAGTAATCATTTGTGAACATTATACATGTATCCCTCTAAATCATTCAGTGAAGATTATTGTGATTTGAATCAACATGCTGATAAATCTAATTTAGAATTTTAAGAAAGAAAGCATTATGTCGGTGATGAAAAATTTGTTGTAAGTTGGCAGGATGCATATGATCATTCTAAAGAAACATGTTTATCCTCTCTTGTTTTAGAAACTAAATGTTTCACTAAACAAGACATGATAATCTCAAGTTTTGATTATTGGTAGAACCCTTCTATTATAAATCAAGAAGTACATCTATGTCCAGAAGAATATCACAATTTAATCACCAATGCTAAGCTCGGTTTATCCCTATTTCACTTCCATGATCATTGTACTAATGGAGTTTGTGAGAAAGGTGATTTTGAAGAATATACATCTAAGACACATGATTAGGAAGAATCCACATTATATGCACATCAACAATCAATTGATCAAGACCCTTTTCAATCAAGTGACCAAGTCTCCCAGTCATCAATTACAAAAGAAAAGGTATGTGATGATGTCTTCAATAGTTTTGATTTTGTTTCATTTGATGTTCATTTTGATTATTCTAAACCACCAATATATGATGAATATGAAGATGAACAATTAATTCATTGTTGTAATATTGAAACAGGTGATGACACATATACAAGTTCTAGTTTACAATCATTATGTAATTATGATATCTATGATACTAATAAGCATAATCAACATGAGCATGTAACTCGCATAAAAATTTTCCATTTTCCCAATAATGAACCTGTATATGATAGTTATGCAGAGGTTGTTGAATCTGACAATATTGATTCCCATTTTCTTATGACAATAACAATATGTAAGGAAATCAATATGTAGAACATTATTTGAATGTTTATGATCAAGAATTATCTACAGAACATAAAAATCTTGTAAGTGAATCTTTTGCATATATCTATGCTAATCCCTTTCACAAACCAATTGAAATTTTGCATGATTTCTGAAATGTTTGGGATAAGGACTTTAAAGTAATAAGGACATTGCCATTAAATATAGAAAAAATTCAAAACATTCTAGTACATTGGAAGGTAAATGATTTATCCCAAAATGTCATTTATATGGTTAAAATTACTTACTTCACCATTTATAAATCATCCATTTGATAACACCTTCCAAATTATTCATGCATATAGAAACAAAAATCATTAAAGTTAATGTTGAAAGAGGACAATTCTTATCTATATCATAAACCAACCCACTAAAGTGTTGGAAGGAATATTTGAAGTTCAAATTTTAGATAATGTTCTGTGGTTATCTTTTCAAAATGCATCTATAGCTTATACTTTGCACATAAATCTTCAATTCTTATTGGAAACAATGGAAAATATGAATCATTTTACAAATAGTTTGAAATACAAAAAGTTTTGTGATAATGTGCATGACTCTATCAATGATTTATCTTCATGTTATTTTATACAAGAGTGCCATAAGGATCTAAATTTCCATGGGACTAACCTTGTTACAATTTTAGAAAGTAATGAGAAGGGAATCTATGAAAGGTAGTTCAATGAAATTATTGCAAGAAATTTAGGCTTGAATGGTTTTAACAATTGAACATTCACACAAAGTATTATGACTTTGCGGACGACTAGATGGACGAGGTGTTTCAAATAACATTAACATATTATTACCTCGATATCTACTTATTTTTGGGAAGCATGGTAGTTGAAATAACTTACTCCTTTCTTCATCCACTTAAAATGTTACATTTTGGATAAGGATAAAGCCTAGAGTTAGGATTTATCGAGTTGGTAAGTTGGTTGCATTGGTTATCTGATTATTTCAATTAAATTTCCTATTGAAACCACATATGTATATATATTGTGTATAGTTAAATGAACCTTTTTTTATAGTTTTTATCACATATAATTTATAATTTTATAAGTTAGAATGAATAAATATGAAACTCTTGTGTCTCAAACACCTTAAGTGATCTTCACAAAATTGACCTATTGATTGATGACCCTTACATAGTATACATCGACTTGACGCATTTAGGAAAATGTAACCAAAAGAGATTATGTTCTTGCTAGTAGGTTCAATAGGGATTTTCTTTTGGTAACCATAATCTAAAAATGTTTAGATACCCAATTCTAACTAGTCACTTTCAATTGGCTCAGAGTTTTACATCCACTCATAACATAAAAGATAACAAGTTTATTTGTGGGTAGAATTGAAACTATGAGAGATTAACATACTTAATGAGAAACAATGATGACAAGAGTACAAGAGTAAAAGGGATGGAAACATCTTTGTTCAGGCTATAGATGCTCACTGGTAGCAAAGCAAGTTGTTTTGTGGTATTAAGGTAAGACCTAGTGCATAAATATCCCAATGTAACATAAATTGTACTATTTTATCCACACATATTATCAAGTGATGCAGACACCAGCAAGGCTATAGACGCTTGCTATAAGTGGATCAAGGTCTATGGTATTAGGATAAAACCTAATGTGTAAACATCCCAATTTAACCATTTATTCTATTATGTCTTCACATTATCCTAGAGGGGAATGCAGATATCTTTGTAAGGGCTATAGATGCTCACTTGCAGTGGAGCAAGTCCTATGGTGTCAATGTGGCTACACCATGGGCTATGTATTCTCTTTGGTAATGTAGCGACACAAAGAAGAAAAAGAGGTTACTCATATGAATCTTTACCTTACTATCTCAATCATAAAACATCTCTCTTAAGAGTAATCCTACCTTACATGCTAAACTTATTAATGCTAAATGAACTTCCATCATAAACCACTTTGAGCTCTTATTACAAAATGTTTGAATGAACTCCAAAGACCTAATCATTATTACTAGTTACCTCAAGCAATGATCTTATGAAATTAAAAATAGAATAGAGTATCTCATGCTTTATTAACAAACTAGGTTCATCAAGTGTTTTATGCTTATATCTTTGTAATACATCATTATGTCAGTCTTGTTTTCAAGTAGATAGGATATTAAGATACAAAGGATTTCCACTCATTTTTTAAGAATCAGGATTTGTTTATTTTTGAACTAAAAGTTTCCCTTCTTCCCTATTAACAAATAAATGGCTTCGAACAACAAGAATGTTCTATTTCTTTCATATTAATGAAAATTATGTAATATTACTACAAAAATAGAAAACATATGGTATTAAAATCCTTTTTACACCTTGCATTTTAAACAATGAGTGAAACATGCAAAAACAAAAGATTATCAAAGTTGTGTAATTGTCCAATCATGCAAAGTTTTTCAATATCAAATCAGTGGTTCCTTTTACTCCTAGTATGAATTACTAATATTGGATTCCTACAAAATGAATCTCTTCCACATACTATGAATATCTACAAGTAAAAAATTATGAACAAGAAATATTTGTGACACATTCACCTATCTATTAGTAGATATTATTGAGACATTTAACATTTATAAGTATCTACTAACACAATGTAAGTATTAATGTCTTTAAAAAACAGGTTTTGTTCTTGGTTTTTAACTACAAATGGACTCCATTCCCAATGTTTGAAGGCGCATATGCTATGGTTCTTGCCACCTCGCGATGAGGCACCATCCCTAGTAGGAACCAAATGTTGTAGCCCAATGCAAGCCTCTTTTAAAAACTAGGCCACCTCTTTAAATTCTTCCTCATTTGAACCTTTATCATGTTATTGCTAGCCTTGTTCTCTCTCTCAAAATTAATTTTTTCTATCCTAACCCACCCCTTACATTTAATCGTTACTTTAGTATTTTAAAGTTATTAATCAGAATCATGCCCATTTTGAAACATTTGAACACAATAATGATATAAAAATCTTACCACATTTGAATCATTTAAAGATTACTCTTTAGATAACACATAAAATAATGAGTTACCATTAGAGGAAATTACAGC
>APFE030153247.1:0-34450 GCA_000404065.3 Pinus taeda
TGTTTTAAAATGCTTTAATAAATTCTTTTAATAAACACTTATAAAAACCTTAAAAAACAATTTTTAGGGTTTAGGGTTTGGGCTTTAAGTTTAATGGTTTAGGGATTAGGGGTTTAGTGTTTATAGAACTTTATTAAATGGTTTTAGTAAACACTTAAATAAAAGCTACAAAATGTTTTTTAGAATGCTATAAAATCCTTAGGTTTTAGGGTTTCGGGTTTAGGGCTTACAGTTTAGTGTTTAGGTTTTGGAGTTTATGGTTTAGAGTTTATAATACCTTAGAAAATGCTTTCAAGATTTAGGCTTTAGGGTTGAGTGATTATAGGACCTTAGTAAATGATTTTATGGTTTATCCTTTAGGCTTTAAGCATTGCGATATAGGGTTTGGGGTTTAGGGTTTAGGGTTTAGGTTTTCTAACAATTTAGTAAATTCTTTTAATGTGCACTTAAATAAAAGTTACATAATACTTTCTAATATTTTATAAAATTCTTAGTGTTTATGGTTTACCGTTTGGGGTTTACAGTTTGGGATTTAGGGTTTCGGGTTCAGGGTTTAGGTTTTATGGTTTATGGTTTAGCGTTTATGGTTTAGGATTTATCACACTAAAGTTACAAAACATATTTTAAAATATTAAAGTCAAAATTAACGTTTAGGGTTTAGGGTTGAGGGTTTATGGTTTGGGGTTTAGGGTTTAGGATTTATATAACTTTATTAAATTCTTTTAATTAACACTTAAATAAAAGTTTAAAATTCTTTTGAAAATATGATAAAATGATTAGGGTTTAGGTTTTAGGGTTTCGCGGTTTAGGGTTTAGGGTTTAGGTTTTAGTGTTTCGGGGTTTAGGGTTTAGGGTTTCCTGTTTATGGTTTAAGGTTTTAATAAACACTTAAAACCTGTTTATGGTTTTAATAAACACTTAAATAACTGTTACAAAACACTTTTTAAAATGCTGTAAAATGGTTAGGGTTTAGGTTTTAGGGTTTATAACACTTCAGTAAATGCTTTTAATAAACACCTAAATAAAATTTAGAAAAATGTTTTTAAAATGTTATAAAATACATAGGGTTTAGGTTTTAGAGTTTTAGGTGTAGTGTTTGGGGCTTGGGGTTTAGGTTTTATAACACGTTAGTAAATTATTTTAATAAAAACTTAAATGAAAGATATGAAATGACTTTTAAAATGTTTTAAAATTATTAAGGTTTAGTGTATAGGGCTTAGGGTTTGGGCTTTATGGCTCATGGGTTAGGTTTTAGGGTTTATAACAATAGGGTGAATTATTTTAAGAAAAAGTTACATAAAAGTTACAAGACACTTCCCGAAATGCTATAAAATAGTTAGCATTTAGGGTTTTGGGTTTTTGGTTTAGGTTTTAGGGTCTAGGGTTTAGGGTTTATAGCACTTTAGAAAATGCTTTTAATAAACACTTAAATGAAATTTACGATACACTTTTTAAGATGTTATAAAATGATTAGTATTTAGGGTTTTGGGTTTGGGGTTTGGAGTTTAGGGTTCATGTTTTAAGATTTATGGTTTATAAGGATTTAGTAAATTATTTTAATGAACACTTAAATAAAACTCAAAAAAATATTTTTAAGCTGTTGTAAAATGCTTGGGGTTTAGGGTTTAAGTTTTAGGGTTTAAAAGGGTTCACTAAATGATTTTAATAAACAAATAAATAAAAGTTACAAAACACTTTTTAAAATTCTATAATATCCTTAGAGTTTAGGATTTAAGGTTTACAGTTTAGGGTTTTAGCTTTGGGGTTTAGAGTTTAGGGTTTAGTGTTTAGGGTTTATAATGCTTTAGTAAATTATTTTTATAAACAGTGTAATAAAAGTTACAAAATGATTTTTACAATGTTCTAAAATGATTAGGGATTAGGGTTTAGTGTTTAGGGTTTGTCGTTAAGGTGGTTTAGCATTTAAGGTTTATGGTTTATAAGACTTTAATGCAACCTCTAACAACTATTACCATTAAAAAACAATGACGTTTGTCACTTGATAATTCTTAAGGGACTAACTCTAAAATTAATTGAACCATAATGCACTATGATCTTTAAAACACACTGAATTATATAGACTATGACCCCTAAGTACACTTCATGATCATGACATTGTAATTCTTGAAATTTTACGATACACATCAATTTTAATATCTAACACATTAACTCTACCATTAAAACTATATATTTTATGCACTTAAAGTGTCATAACATAGTTATCAATTTGAATCAATTGTAACTCTAAATTAAATCCCATAAGAATGGAATATAATAGATATTATGTATCATTGAGATGATATTTTGATTATCGATATTGACCCAAAAATAACTTTTAGTGAACCAACATATGGTAATTATTTTGATTATGATACTGACCCAAAAAGCACTTTTTGTGAGTCAACATATGGTAATGATCTTGACAAGTACTCGCATTTCATCCATTACATCATACAATGATGGTGTATATTTTGTAGATGCTTTAAGGACTTAATGTTGGTGTTTGAAGTTCATTTTAACTATTATTCCTTCCATCAATTTATATTAATCAAGTATATATATATGTTTTTTTTCTATATTTAGTTAATTTTTGCTGGAAACTATATATATATCAAGTATATATATATATATTGAGGGAAACCAAGGAACCTAAAGGGTTATCTTTTGCTGGTATCTCCTTATTGCAGGTTCATGGATTGATTCAGAAAGAGAAGATCATTGTTTCTATAAATCCTAGTTGCAAACATAATTTCATCAATGTTAATTTGGCAAAAAAATTGCAAGTTCCAACAAAACACATTGAAAATACACAAGTTGATGATGAGAATGTTCAAGTGTACAATGATTTGAAGATTTCTATGGATAAGTATGTGTTGCATAGTGATTTTTATGCTTCAGATATGGATAACATAGATGTTGCTTTGCGATACCCTTGGATGGAATCAGTGGGTACTATCAATATTAATGTAGAGAAGAAATTCCTGAAGCTCTGGTATAAAAAGAAGAAAATTACATTACAGGATATTTCCATTAATAAACAGGTGGAGTCCAAGGAGGCTGAAGCAGAAGATGTTCCGGGGTTTGACATATTAGATGATGAGCTACTGATGATAGACAATCAAACACAAACAGAGGCTGAAGCAGAAAAGGTTACAGGTGTTGATAAATGAAAGGAGGGCTCAGTGGTTGAAGTAATAGTGGAAGATAAGACACCACAACAGGCACCACAACATAATAGTCAGGCTCCAGTAAGGGGTGAATTAAAGGAAAAGACACCGTGGGTTAAAACTTCAACATATCATCACCCACATCACCCCTCAAGACAACCATCAAGATGGCAATCAATTAGTCACATAGACAACAACCCCCGCAGGACAGATAGAGAGGAGCGAAGATCCACCTACTATAAATCTACACATAAGAGCTACCACAATCAACTTCCATCTCAAGCGAGCGAGGCACCACTGAGACTGAGGGTTCACCTTTCTCTTGGATGGCTAGATGCACGTGCATGGTACCAGTGGGCTACTCTTTTGAGTAGATCTTATTATTTGTGTTCTTCCCATGTTTCAGGGATGAAACATGCTTAGGGAGGTGGAATTTTATATACCTAGGGGGGATAATATGGGGTACCAAGGGAGGTACCCGAGGTAATAATGTAATAATGGGATGGGCCATAGTAATAAATAAGGTGGTTAACCCATATCATGTAAGGGACCACAAGTAGTTAGTAATAATGTAATGGGCCCATGGTATTAGTCGATGGTATGAGGGAACCATGGTAATGATCCATAGTATTGTATGTATGAGGTCTATATATAGGCTAGAGAATCCATGTGAAGGAGTCAAGGATGATTGTATGAACAGGCATATGGCTTGTGGAGTGTTCTCCTTCCTTAAGGAGTGAATGTATGGTGTTACCCTACCTTAAGGGTGTGATCAATAAAGTGAATCATTTCTATCTATTTCAATCTTGTTATTATTGGGTTTATTTATATTTTCATATGTTTCTGGGTTAGATCTATAACATGTTACGTTAAGAAGAACATCTCCCCCCATGCTAGAATTTATAAAAATTACCCTCACAACCAATATAGTTTGATAGAGATCAATGACATTAATGATAGAAATTCCTACATAGCAATACATCATTTTCCCCCCATCAATTCTAACTACTATAAGAAGAAGAATCTATATAAAACTAACCCTTACAATGGTTTAGAAAATGATATTTCTAGCCTAAGGAATGATGGTAATATCCTTTTAATAGGTGAATTTAAGGCGTGAACTTCAAACAACCAATTTATTATTCTGAGAAATCATTCCAACCCTAATCCTCTTTGGTTAGATGAAGATGCTAGTCTGGCTAGTAGGTAAGAAAGGAGCTCCAAAGACCTCGGGAAAAATTTGTTTGGGTCGGAGCTAGTCAAGCTCTGTAGTGCTTAGGATCTCATAATTTTCAACAGTCTAAAGAAGTGACCCAATTCCAGTAAGATGA
The DNA here is from genome assembly GCA_000404065.3 of Pinus taeda. Classification (NCBI taxonomy): domain Eukaryota; kingdom Viridiplantae; phylum Streptophyta; class Pinopsida; order Pinales; family Pinaceae; genus Pinus; species Pinus taeda. Next base: position 4,499 of record APFE030153247.1, read on the forward strand.
CCAAAATCAATGGACTTGGTAGCAGCGTGGTAGACTACGTTATTTCTGATCTCCCATTATACAATGACATAATAAATTTTGACATCTTGAATGACCATAAACCTAACTTTGATCATAGTCCTTTACTTATAACTCTCAATTTTTTCATACATACAGTTCCCATAGAAAATAATACTTATAGCCAAAAGAACTTAACATTTGATAGAAATAAAATGATATCTTTCTAAATGAATTAAAAACTAATTTTCTTCCTTTATCTAGTATATACAATATAAAGGACCTCGATCATAATTTTTCTACAACCCTCTCATATTCTATTAAAACGTTTTCAATTGAAGTTTCAAATAATAAAAGAAATAGCAAAACCAATCGATGGTATGACAAATATTGTAAAAGTGCGAGGAGAGTAATTAAGGAAGCTGTTGATGAATCTCTTAAAATGGTCAAGATAAAAATTTACAAAGCCCTAACTAAAAGGAAAAAGAGGTAGCGCATTCGTCAAAGACAGAAGAATCTCTTACACCTCTCTAAGGTAGCTCCTAAGAAATTTTGGAGGCAGATTTTGACTAGGAAGACTAAATATAATAATAATTTTCCTCTTCACAATTGGAATTCCTATCTTAAAAAGCTTTATGAATCTCCAAATATCGTGGATAATTTTAAAACCATGCTCACAACGATAGTATTTTTCTCTTTAGAAGACATTAAGTTTGGGGTTAATCACATCGCTAATGGGAAAGCTAAGGACATTAAAGGTTACGAGGCAACAATCTTAAAAATTGGAGGTCCTGTCCTCATCCCCCACATCCACAAGCTTTTTAATCAAGCAGTCAAGCAAGGGTTCCCGAACCCTTGGACTGAGAGCCTCATTATCCTTATTTTTAAAAGTGGGGATAAAAAAATCCCCTCTAATTACTAGACAATTATGACCAGCCCTCCCTTATCTAGGTTATATAGTAGTATTTTGGAAAAGAAGTTAAGCATATGGCTTGAAAGTGAAGGTAAGCGGGCTACAGGCCAAGCAGGTTTCAAAAGGCATCACTCAACAAAATACCACCTCATTACACTTAGAATCATTATGGGGGAATACCATAATGATAAATCCAATTTATTTTGTTGCTTTGTGGACTTTAGAAAGGCTTTTGATACAGTTCCTAGATACAACCTTTGGAATAGATTAGAAGAGCTAAAGGTTACTCTCGAGTTGAGAGCTAGCGCTATAAGGTTATATGATAATGTAATTGCCAAGCTAAAGATCAATGAGGGGTGGTCAAAAGATATTAAGTGTAACATTAGAGTTAAACAAGGTTCCTCCTCCCCCTACACTATTTGGCATTTACATCGATAAGCTTGAAAGCTATTCAGAGGAAGCAGGATGTGATGGCACAATATTAGCTCGGATATTCATCATCCTTCTTCTTTATGCTGATGATATTGTTCTTTTCGCAAGGTTCCCATCTGATCTTGATAAGCAACTCAGGCTTCTTAAGGATTTTTGCTCGACCGCGGGTATGACTGTTAACACTAACAAAACAAAAGTTATAATTATCAAATCAAAGAAGGACACTTACGCTAATTTTATGTATGATAATAATAACTTGGAGGAAGTGCATTCTTACAAGTACCTAGGAATCGATATTCATCACAAGCTTAACTGGAACCATAGCATTGGGAAAAGGATTAATGGAGGGTGGAAAGCTTATTTTGGTCTTGAAAATAATTGTAAAACAACAAACCTCGTAATGTGGGATAGAAATAAGCTCCTCTTTGAAAATTTATTCACTCTTATTATCTTATATTGCTGTGAGGTTTGGCGTTGTAGCATCTCCAAAGAATCATGGAGAAATATTGAAAAAATCCATAAGCGTTTTATAACTTATAACCTGAAAATTAAAATTAATACACCCTATCCTATTATCCTTATAGAAGCAGGTCTTTCCCCTATTGAGAGCCTAACTATGATTAGGTTTCTATTGTATAAGCATAAAATCAATAACATAGATGATCATAGAATTACTAAGCTAGCTTTAAATTCCAGCCAAAACCACCTAAGGCTCAATCGCAGGTGGCATAAAGACACAAGGGCCTGAATAAACTATTGGGATATCAACGAGAATGATGCATTGCAAAACATTAATAACATTAAAGATATTATTACTTCTAAGTTCAAAAAAACATGTGGTGTGAGAAATATTTAGCAACTAAAATAAAATTAAGTTATTATAAGAAGGTCGTCAACCCCACCCTAGAAGATCAAAAGTATCCCTCTATTTTAACTATCTCAAAGATAAAAATTAATATAGAAAAGATTAGAATGAACTCTCATGAGCTCCATAGTGAAACGGGTTGTTGGGTAGCTACTAAAACACCATGGATGGAAAGGATTTGCCATATATGTGAGAATAGGATAATCGAGGATGAAAACCACTTCCTCTTAGAGTGCCCTGCGTACAACCACATTAGTTCTTAGTATCATAATCTTTGTTACAATACTGACCTTCCTAGCCTCTTACAATGTTAAAATTATAGTGAGCTCGGGAGGCTTCTCTCCAAGCTTTTTGAGCATAGGAATAAAATCTTAAATCAGAATAAATAATTTGTTTCTTTAGGTCTGATAGACCAATGTTTGGTCTCAGTGGACATTAACCACCACCACCACCATCATCATCATATATATATATATATGGAAATGTATGCATCATTGTATCTTTTGTGATTGTCTTCTCAAGAGAATATAATATAAAGTAACACTTTGTTGCTTCTCTACTGTATCATTTCACTTCTTCTATTCCTATGTTCTTTATCTTCATGTGATTTCTTGTTTTTCTTTCTACTAGTAACCAATGGTCATTGTCTACTACACTACAATAAGTATATATTAATTTTTTTGGAATATTTTACTAAAATATCAAATATTGTAAAATATTGGTGCATCATTCAATGAATTGTAAAATATTAGTGAATCATTCACATAATTATAAAATCTTGTAAATTATTAGTGAATCCCTCATTTAATATTTACATCAAGTTATTTTTCCTTCTTATGAATTGATTCTCTAATAGAAAAATATTTATACAATTACTTCGCTTCAAATAATTAACATCATTAGAATTTGGTGATTCATCACCATCTATAAGGTTTTTCAACTCCTTGGTATGTAACTATTATAATAACTATTGTGTTTTCTTCTTCAATCAAAACTCTAATAATCGTTGATCAATACACAATTTTTTGAAATTACACAAAATGCACAATGAGATTGAGTAAAAGACAAAATATTTAATGAAATTTAATATCTTATATGATAAAAAAATTAATTAACACAAACTTATTGTAAAGCCACAATTTTCGAGTTCAAAAATATAACCCACAAAGAAAAATGTTCATTACTTAGCATAACATGTTACAAAATAATTATCATAAAAGGATTTCAACTTCAAAAATGATAATACACTAATCAATCTCTCCTCCTCCACTAATTATATGTTTTTCTCCTTTACCCTTTTCCTCAAAATTATAATTTCATTAAAGGAATGTTGTTCCCATGAAAATAGGTCCCCTAAAATGAACACATAGGAACCTATATCATAGGTCATTATTCCATACAAATAGAAAAGTATAACATATTTCCCTTTCCTAATAAATATTTTGAAACAAAATACAAGATAAATTGTGGATTCTCTAAAAAGGAAAGAAGCTCAGGTCACGCCAAAAAGTGAACTGGACTTTTTTTTCCTTAAACCATTAGATATATAAAAAATTAATAATAACTACACAAAAAATTTGGAATCGCTAAGAATAAAAAAATCCATATATGATTCCTAATATCCTATGTTTCTCATGTAAAGATAAGAAAACAAGAACATAAGGCCCCTTATTCAAGAAGCAACGTTAACTTTAACCAACACTTCTGAAATCAATGATAATTAGATGAAACTGGTAATTCCCAAACAAATGGTTCATTGAAGAACATAACTAGAACTATAAGTGTTTAAGGGACTAACAAAAGTTTTAAACAAAATAAACACAGTTTTTATATTCATAAATGCTTCAAATTCTTGTCGAATATATCATACCTAAACGTAAAAGAAATTTGATGTACTTGAATCACTATATTTGTGAATGGAGGAAATATTCCTAAATGAATTACTTATCATTTAATAGTAGGATTTTATGTATGTGAAGATATATGTTCAAGATTCATGAGACTGTATCTTTCATTTCCAACAGTGGAGAAGACAGTGAAAATCTAATACTTTAATTTAATACATGAATCTTAAATTAACATGCATATCTCCACCTACACCTCCACCTCCACCATCTAATCCTCCACCTCCACCTCATCCTCCTCCTCCTCCTTGTCTTCCAGCACCTCCTCAACCATCACATCCTCCTCCTCCTCTTTCTCCACCACCACCACCTCCTCCTCCTCCTCCTCCACCTCCTCTTCTCCCACCTCCACGTCCACCTCTTCCAACACCTCCACCTCTACCTCCTCCACCACCTCGACCTCTACCACCCCTCTACCTCCTCCTCTCCTTCCACCTCCTCCTCCACCTCCTCTGCCTCTGCCTCCTACATGACCTCTGCCTCTACCTCCTCCTACTGCCCTTCCTCCTCCACCTGCTCATCTACCACCACCTCCACCACCACCACCACCTCCTCCTCCACCTTCACTCTGCCTCTCCCTCCTCCTCGTCCCCATTCTCTAACTCCTTATTAACCACCACCTACAACTCCACCTCCACCTCCTCCACCCCCTCCTCCTCCTCCTGCTCCTTCTACTCCTCCACCTCCACCTCCTCCACCACCATCTCCTCCTCCTCCTCTTCCTCCTCCTCCTCCTCTTCCACCTAAACCTCCATGTAAACCTTCAACCCCTTCTCAACCTCAAACTCCAACTTGACCTTCACCTACTCCTCCACTCTTCCTCCACCACCACTTTCACCTCCACCTCCTCCTCCTCCACGCCCTTCTCATCCTCCTCCTCCTCCTCCTCCTCCTCCACATCCACCAATACCCCGACCACCTCCTACTCCACATCCACCTATACCTCCGCCACCTCCTACTCCACCACCACCTCCACCTCGACCCCCACATCCACCTCCACCTCCTCTTCCTACTTCTCGACCTCCACCACCACCTCCTCCTCCTCCACTTCCTACTTCTCCTCCTCCTTCATGTCCATGTCTACCTTATCCTCCAAGACCACCCCCTCATCCTCCTCCTTCTCCTCCTCCTCCATGTGCGCCTCCTCCATGACCTCAACCTCTGCCTCGTCCTACTCCTCATCCTCCACCTCTAACTCCTCCTCCACCACCACCACCTCCACCCTCTCATCCACCACCTTAACCTCCACCAACAACACCACCTCCTCGTCTTCCTTCTCCTCCTCTTCCTCTTCCTCTACCACCACCACCTCCTCCTCCACCTCCACCTTCACCAACATCTCCACCTCCTGCTCAACAGCCTGCACCCCTTCCTCCTCCTCCTCCACCTCCACCATCACAATCACCACGACATCCTCCTCCTCTTCATCTACCACAACCACCACCGCCACTACCAATTAAAAAACAAAATATAAATTACATTCACTAAAAATAAACCACCCCTTAAATTAAAAAAATACGGCCCAAAATAATTTACCTTTATATTTTAAAGAAAGCAAAGTAAAAAATTAAATGTAACCCTTATTTAATGTAACATTTTCCCGCTCTAACCAAAATATCTTATACAATATGTGCCCCTTAACCGAAAACCATTATGAATGTCAAAACACTAATATGACCCATAACCTCTAATATACTGTGATCACTCATACTCTTAGATAATTAAAAACCCTTCCATGATGCAACCTCTAACTATTACCATTAATAAACAATGACATTAGCCACTTGATAATTCTTAAGTGACTAACTTTAAAATTAATTAAACCATAGTGCACTATGCTCTTTAAAACATGATGAATTCTAGAAACTATGACCCCAATACGCTTCATCAACGTGACATTGTAATTCTTGAAATTTTACAATACACATCAATTTTAATATCTAACACATTAACTATACCATTAAAGCTATATTATATATGCACTTAAAGTGTCATAACATAGTGATAAATTTGAATGAAGTGTAACTCCAAATTAAATCCCATAAGAAAGGAATACAATAGATATTGTGTATCATTGAGATGATATTTTGATTATCGATATTGACCCAAAAATAAATTTTCGTGAGGCAACATATGGTAATGATTTTAATTATGATATTGAACCAAAAAGCACTTTTTGTGAGTCAACATATGGTAATGATCTTGACGAGTACTCGTATTTCACCCATTAGATCATACAATGATAAATTTGATTTATTTTTGCAAATGACCATAACATCATGAATGGATATAGGTTTTTTTGTAAATATCATTATTCAATCCATCTTTGAGAATCAAATTATTTTATAAGTATTTTTAATCAATATATATTGATAATTAGTTACAAATCCATGTTTTATGATGGTAGAATTTTAAATATTTGTGTTTTTACTTTAAGTAATCATTTGATTGTTTGTGTTGTATCTCTATAAATTCGTCAACACAAAAGAAAACTATTAGTATAACTTTATACAAATAACTTCTATGATGATTTTAAGCATGCATGGTATCCAATGCAAGAATTAAACTTCAAATGAATTGAGTTCTTGCATAAGTTATCTATCTTAACTTTAATAAAAGTTCACTTATTTTGGTAAATGACCATGACATCCTCAATGACAATGTATTCCTTTTTGTAACCACCATGATTTAATGAATATTCCAACATATTCCATGGGTTCAGAAATCTTAACATTGATATTTCAATATTATCATGAATATTCCAACACATTCCATTCCATCATAAAACATGGATTTGTCACTAATTCTAGATATATATTGATTAAAAATACTTATAAAATATGCAAAAAAAAAACACATACACAAAAAAAACTACAATCACAAACATTTGAAATTATATCATAAAACATAAAATCGTAATTAATTATAAGAATATATTAATTAATAATTGTGATTTTCAAATACGCACATTGAAGAGTGGTGGTTACAAAAAATAATACATTGTCATTCATGATGTCATGTTCATTTACCAAAATAAGTGAACTCTTATTAAATTTAAGATAGATAAGTTATGAAAGCAATCAATTCATTTGAAGTGTAATTCTTGCATTGGATACTATGCATGCCTCAAATAATCATATAAGTTATTTGTATAATGTTATTCTAATATTTTTTTCTATGTTCACGAATTTATAGAGATACAAACAGAAACAAACAAACCAATACGTTACATAAAATAAAAACACAAATATTTAAAATTGTACCATCATAAAACATGGATTTGTAACTACTTATCAATAGATATTGATTAAACATATTTATAAAATAATTTGATTCTCAAAGATGTATTGAATAATGATACTTACAAAAAAATCCATAGCCATTCATGATGTTATGGCCATTTGTAAAAATAAATGGAATTTCTTTAAACTAAATCGTAATTTGAACAAATATCGTTTAATACACATTTAATTAATTGGAACTGTAATTCTTTCATATTATATTTTATGTTTGTAAAATCATAATAAGGGTGATTTGTATTATGTCAATAGAAAATTTGGGCAATGACCTTCCTTTCTTGTGTGCTAAAATTATACACAAACAACAGCATAAATAAATAAAGGAATACATTACATAAAATTAAAACACAAACATTTAAAAAATCATCATAAAACATAACCTGTAACTAATTATAAAATTCATATCAATTAAATTAAACAACAATTTAAAGATTAATAAGTTAATATACAAATTATGCTCATTATAAAATTATTTTATGACATTACATATGTGTAAAAATATTATACACAACAAACAACCACACACAAACAAAAGCACAACAAATAAATACATAGCTCAAAGTAAAACCACATACATTTAAAATTCTATCATCATAAAACATCAATTTGTAAATTTTATGTTTATTTTCTTTGTATTTATCATAAAGATGAGGGCCATTTGCTATCTTTTTAATTTTACATTGAATGATTTGGGTAACAAAAGAATCCATGGTCATAGTCACCTTTGATGTTGTGATTAGTTGTATTGTTGAAAAATATATATTGATTAAAAGAAATCATGAAAACTTGTGATTTTCAATCATACAAAAATTGGCGATAATTATTATAGGGAAAACCCACAGACATTGTTACTTGTGTTATTGTCATGGTCATTTATATCTATACAATTTATTGACTAAAAATATTTGTGAAATTTTGATTTTATACTAAATAAATTTAACAAGTTATAAACTCCACCCATTTTGTACCATAAAAAATTAATTAACTAATATACTAATTATGATCTTACATTTATTAAATTGAATAAATAAATGATTATAATGTAAGATAAGAATATATTAATTAAGAAATCAAATTAAAGGTTGATAGGGTAACTATGTCAAGAGGACGAGATCAGGGTGATGGCTAGGGTTTCTCAGTCTTTCCGCTTTCCTTATGCAGTCAAGTTCCTTCAGACATTGGATCAATCTTCTCCGTCATTTCTAGGGAATGATCTCACTACACACGGGTCTGATAATGGAGCTTTTTAATGGTTTGAATACTGGTTTTGGTCTCCTGTGCAGGGTTGAAGACAAACAATCTGGGGTATCGAGAATATCATTTACCCGATCATGGACACAGAGTATTTGCTCACCCCTGACATACACGATGGCATAGAAGGAAGCAAAGGGAATCACGCTCATAAGTTGGGAATGGATCTGTGAAGGATTAAGGCGACTCTAGAGCATAGATCTTATCCATGTCTTCTCTTAGTCAGAAGAGAAATAATGGTCAGATTGGAAGGCAAAAATCTAGCTATAGAAGTGAATATTCCACCTTGAATGCTTCATTTCATAAATCTATTGTTAAAGATCTCAGATCTGGAAATTCTCAATCCCCCGAGCACAATTGGTTGTCGAAATTAAGGAGTAGCGTTAGATATGGAGAGTCTACTTCATATTTTTCTAAATCAAAATTTTTGTCCATCATAGTGGGTGTGTTTGGTCATTTTGCCATTCCTTATGAATTCAATACTACCGCGATAATCCCTCTCACTCTTTGTAACTTCACACTTATCCTTGATTCAACTGAATATATTCATGACCGTTAAGTGCGGAATCCAGATTTGGGAACTATGGTAGCCTATGAATCCATGCAAAACACAATAATATATGCAAAAAATATGAATCTAAAGCACTATTATGCAGATTCAACAACTTTTGGCCAAAACCAATGGATCTCTTCCATTATATATTCACAAATTGGACAATATATTGTGAGATTCAACTTTACTCCAGGGTATTTTTCATAGTAAAATTTTCATCGTGAGAGGATTGTGAATATATATTGCGAAAGGTTCCATGGTTCTGGGGCTCTGCGACACTTTTTTTCACCCCTTGGTTCCCAGATTTCGATGCCAGTACAATGGTAGTATCTAGAATGTCTGTTTCGGTTAGATTGCATAATGTACCTTATATTTCTAGCTCCATAAAGTACTAGAAGCCATTGGGAAAATATTAGGGTGATACATAAAGAAACATACACAAATATTTGAACAAAAAATATACACAATCGCAAAAATGTGTGGAGGTAGACATCAACTAATGATTGTCTGATCATATTATCTTAACACATAATAATCATTACTCGACACAGTTCCTAGATTTTAGAACACAACATTTAGATGCCGAATATGCTGAAAAATGAGACATCTACAAAATTCATGTCATGATGCCAAGAAAGCACCTAAAAGGAAGAAAAAAATAGGAAAATAACACAAGGGATCGATATTTCCACAACACTTACCTAACGAATAAGAGGATGATGAAGAAATGGGTCCTCCTAACAATTAAGAAGCCTAAAATCCACAAGGAAACATAGAAAAAGGGAGCGTTAATCATGAAGTTTTAGGAACTTGAGCACACAAACAGAGGTAGGAGATGATCCCTGTAGCAATGGAGACAGGGGGCTTAAAATGTCATCATGTATATGAAATTTCCGATTCAGTTAAGGAAGATCCAAGAATGAATGAAGGGACCCAGCTAACACTTTTAACAACCATTCCTTACAAGGGATAATAGCGTAAGGTTAAAAAGAAGAAATTGAGCAAAGGGTGACATGTTTACCACTATTTTGAAGTTGTATTTTTGGTCTCTCTGATCACCATTTTTGATTGCCATGATTGAATGCATTGCCAACATCTACAACAAGTAAGATTTTTCGTGAGCAAAAAAATATATTAATTAAAAATAATTATAAAAGAATATGATTTTCATATACACATTGAATAATATAGTGGTGGTGACAAAGAAAAAAAAACTTTGTCATTCATGGTGTCATGGTCAATTATCAAAATACGTGAAATTTTATTAAATTGAACATGGATATGTTAATGCAAGCATTCAATTCATTTGAAGTGTATCTATTGTATTGGATACTATGTATTCTTGAAATCATCACAGAAGTTATTTGTATCAAGTTTATTGACAATTTGTTTAGCGACCTTCCATATGGTATATTATAATGAATGTTTTTTGCATGTTTTGGAATTCATAGACATAAAAACACAAACAAGAGCAAAGACAACCAAGTAAATACATTACATAAATTAAAAACACAAACATTTAAAATCATATCATCATGAAACACCCATTTGTAACTAATTATAAATACTTATAAAATAATTTGATTCTCAAATATGCATTAAATAATGATACTTACAAAAAAAAATCCATGATCATTTGCAAAAATAAATAAAATTTTGTTAAACTAAATCCTAATTTTAACATATATAGTTTAATACACATTCAATTAATTGGAAGTGTAGTTCTTGGATATTATATTTTTTCTTTGAAAAATCATCACAAGTGTGACTTGTATCAAGTCAATAGACAATCTGGGCAATGACCATCGATAAAACATATTCTAACAATTTGGGAAATGACCATCCATATGGCATATTCTAATGAAATCTTTTCTCGTGTTCTAAAGTTTATACACAAACAAGAGCATAAACAAACAAACACATACATTACATAAAATAAAAACACAAACATTTAGAATTCCATCTTCATAAAGCATCAACATGCAACTAATTATAAAAAATGATTAATTAAAATACAATGTTAATTGAATAGTGGTGCTTACAGAAATTCAAATTCATTCATGATGTTGTGGTCATTTGCAGAAATATTAGATTTTATTAAATTAAATTACAATTTAAATATTAATACTTTAATATACAAATTCTACACTTTGGAAAAGTAATTATTGTATATGATATTACATATGTGTAAAAATATTATACACATACAAACATAAACAAACAAACAGAGGCAAAGAAGAGAACAATAAAAAAATGCATAACATAAACTAAAACCACATACATTTAAAATTTTATGACCATAAAACATTAATTTGTAAATTAATTTTTAAATTCTATGTTTATTTTGTTTGTATTTTGTCATCATCAAGAAGGGCTTTTGATATATTTTTAAATGTGCATTAAATGATTGTGCTTACAAAAGAAAAAATTGTCATGGTCACTTGTGATGTTGTGATTATTTGTATAGTTGAAAAGTATATATTGATTAAAAGCAATCATGAAAACACATTATTTCAGACATACAAAAATGGTGATGATGCTTACAAAGAAAATCCAAATCCATAACTTTTTGTGATATTATAACAAGTTACAAATTCCACTCTTTCTAAAGCTTAAAAAATTAATTAACTAATAAATTATTTATTGATTTTTTTTAAACTGGGGTTGTTCATTCATTATTAATATCAGTTTATTTGAAAAAAGTATTGAATATATAAATTTATTTGAAGAAGAGAAAAATAAAAAGACATAATAAAAAGGAAATACCCACAATAACCATAATCACAACATAAATTCCTCACAGATAGTCATGACCATAGTTATCTTGACGGCGTAGAGAGAGAGGAAAGCCCTTCCCTCAAAATAAATACAAATTTTATTAATATGTTGTTTGAGCTTTTACAAACTATAATATAAATTACAAATATATAAATAAATTTCAATATGAATCATCTTCATTCTCTAGTCTCCATCTCCCTACAAAAACATTAGAAAACATATATTAATAATAATATATGGAGGAAAATAATTATAGTGTTAAAATTTTGTAAAATGATTTACAATAAAATGAGGAAAAAACAAAATAAAATTTATCACTTTATTATATGCACTAAGAAGGATTAAAATGGGTTTCACCTAATATTTATCGAGATCTTAAATTGAAAATCTAAATATAACAGATTCTAAATGTTAAAACAAAAACTAAATAAAATTTAACAAGACTATTAAATTTTCTTAAATCCTTTCATTAAAATTAAAACTAAAGTATAAATCTAAAATTAAAGAAATAACACACATATATCAACTTAATATCATTCAATATAGCCATAAATTTGTTATTCTCTTCCATAGATGTGATTTATTAATAAAACATTTAATAAAAAAAATAATAATGATTAATTAAAACTCACTTGCAACTGTGGAATTTCTCAAATTACTTATCCCATCATCCAATAATGGCCAATGGTGAAGTATACTATCCTAATTCTTTCCCCTGGATGAAGAAAGTGGGAAATTCCAATGATGTCCCTTAGCAGATCCTACCCCCATGAACCCAGTAGAGCCATCGGGCCTATGTATGTTTTTTTTCTAAGTAAAACTAATCTATTAATAAAAACATAGTGTACAATGAGGCATCAGCCTCTACGTGACCAGGTCAACCATATGACCTCTTTAAACAACAATATTTGAAGACTAGACTGCCCCAGATGGGGAAACTAGTCCGAGAACGAGATAAAATTCGATTCATTCTACCCACATAGGGGAAACCGTTACAAAACTCAAAATTTACTAACAAAAAGACTGTAAAATTCAAAAAGGTCTACCAAAATTGACCACTCTAGAATTCAAAAACATTGGCCAGTATTAACCATTATAAATCTAGAAAAACAAAACTCAGATCCCTAACAAGACACATGACCTGTAGCATTCAGCTACAAGGTGTCTTACGATGGTGGATTTTCTTCCACGATCAGACACCAACCATAATCTTCAGAGTCAGTTTCCGTTGCATGTCTGCCACCTGCATTGTCCTAAGGCTCCTAGTCATCCACTTATATCCCTTTGTCTTTGTAGGTGGTGTTGCCTCCTGGAGTATTCTGTTTGTTATTGGACGGATTGTCCATTTCTATTGGTGGGCGGCTGGAGCATAGCTCCCACTGGATATTGACAATCAAAGGAGAGGCTTGGTGCATCTCTTGGTTGTGTTCTAGAACAACACATGAGCCAGGGACTTCCCGGAAGTCTACCGTGACTGTGACGATGATTACCGACCGGTCCATGGAGCAGAGAAACCTGAATTGAGCCTACTAGGATGTAGCAGAGAAATCTGTGTGCTGGGTGGTTCCACCTGCACGCTGAGCCTCATGGGAGCTAGCTCAAACTCGGCTACTACGAGTATCCTGATATCTCCCGTAGAAGTGGGAAGAGGAAGGGTTGGGGGGTTGGGAGGCTGAAGGGGAAGTAGAAGTAGATGGAGGCGAATATGGGGCCGAATGGCATTATGACGACTGCCACCTTGCCTATTTCGCATACGATGGTGTTGCCACATGATTCTCTGGGTTTGAAGCTGCAACGAGGAATGAGCCAGAGGAGCAGCGAAGGGTGTAAGAGAAGCAGAAGGAAAATTGAGTTGAATAGGTGAAGTCAAGTTTGGGCTAGAGACAGGGGCCAGACCTCAATTTACAGGGCACAATGGAGGGAATGAGAGAAGTGCAGACCATTGCCCAAGTCAATGCAGTAGAGGAGTCTCCAACATCTACCCGTAGCAGTGCAAAGGCTAGGCTCTGCAGCTACAGGGTGGCAAGCGCAGCTCAGAGGTCGAAGGGGAAATTGATCAGGGTATGGCTCCATGGATCTATTATTGAAGGGGATGTCTCTATCCTCCCAGTGTGATGATGGCACTGGCCGAGGGACAGTGTTCTGCATTAAATCCCCACAAGCTAAAGAGCAAGTTACCATGTGGTTCCGCCACCTGCATGTCCTGTGGCACGCCTGACTTAAATGCTTATCTACCATCCACATCCAGGGATCAGGCCTATGTATGTTAAGACTCTTTACTTATACATTTTTATTCCTAATTCTTGATTTGTTCCATGTTATTCTGTCGTAGGAATTTTATGCCTCAAGATGGATCTGCCACTAGAAGGTCTTTGCAAGGATAAGGGGTTGTGTTTGGGATTCTCCACTCTTGTTGAACCATTCGTGTCTTCCATAGGAATATCATCCTTTTGGTTCTTTCCATCGCAATGGATGGACTAAGGACCACAACATCATTATCTTATGTCGAGATAGTCACAACAATTTAAGTCTCAAAACCAATTTAGCCTATCTAACGTAGACTGTTGACTCGACTAGAGAGTTGATCGACTTTATAATATCAATTCTATAATTGTTTGGGATAGTCAACTAAGTTGACTAGCCCCTCCAACATCTCCCCTACCCTTCAGTCCTTCTCTGTGACAAAGAAGGGAAGATTAAGAGACTTACAAAATTTGTACAAAATTTGATACACCATAAATTAAAGAATGCAAATTCTTATAATGAAATACAAGTTTGTCTAGAAGGGTGGTTGGCTAATTAGGAGATCTAGTTTCATGATCAATGAGAACCTCTTGAATTACATCTACAATATTTAAAATGTGAATTCCTCTTCTTTTTCGTTCCCTCGGTATTCGATTGGAACATTCAAATTCAATTTCCTGAGTGTGATATTGTTGTTTAGAACGGAGACCACATCCTAAAAGCTTGTCTCATAGAAACTAAATTTATGTTGTCAAAAAGATGATCGAGATGATTGTGCTATTGTAGGAGTTGGTGTGGAAGGCATATGGAATTTTGTTTGATAAGTAGCTGGTGCAAGCACCTGAAGATGTTTATCAAATATAGACCATTTTCATACAAATATACTTTCATGGGCATTATATTATTTCAAATATTGTACCTTGTCAGCCATTGATATGTGTCCTCACAATTGTTGATCAACTAGTAATTGTTTTCTAATTGTTTCACTTCATTAATAGTTCCATGACAATAGTCAATAACATTGGCAGATTCTACTTTCACTCTCTTCCCTTCTCTAAACCGCTATCTCTCCTCATGTTGTAGTTGGGATTAATATTTTTCTCCTTTAAAACCTAATTTTCATGGGTACACTTTTCTGGAGGTTGAGTTACTTGTTGGGAGAACAATTTTGAGTATATTTAATCAATATATATTGTTAATTAGTTACAACCCCATGTTTTATGATGGTACAATTTTAAATATTTGTGTTTTTATTTTATGTAACGTATTGGTTTGCTTGTTTGTGTTTGTATCTCTATAAATTCGTGAACAAAAAAAAAATATTAGAAAAACTTTATACAAATAACTTATATGATGATTTTAGGCGTGCATAGTATCCAATGCAAGAATTACACTTCAAATGAATTGAATGCTTTCATAACTTATCTATGTTAAATTTAATAAGAGTTCACTTATTTTGGTAAATGAACATGACATCATGAATGACAGTGTATTATTTTTCTACATTTTAATCAATTTTCTTATTTAATTCAATAATTGTAAGATCTTAATTAGTGTATTAGTTGATTAATTTTTTATGGTACAGAATGGGTGGAGTTTATAACTTGTTAAATCTGTTTAGTATAATATAAAAATTTCACAAATATTTTTAGTCAATAAATTTTAGGATACAAATGCCCATGACAATAACACAACTAACAATGGTTGTTTGTTTTCCTTACAAGCATCATCACATATTTTTGTATGTTTCAAAATCACAAGTTCTCATGATGGCCTTTAATCAATATATATTTTTCAACAATACAAATAATCACAACATCACATGTGGCTATGACCATGGATTTTTTTGTAACCAAAATCATTCAATGTAAAATTAAAAAGATATCAAGTGGCCCTCATATTTATGATAAATACAAACAAGATAAACGTAAAATTTAAAATTTGATGTTTTATGATGATAGAATTTTAAATGTATGTGGTTTTATTTTAGGCTATGTATTTATTTGTTGCGCTTACGTTTCCATGTGGTTGTTTGTTTGTGTATAATATTTTTACACATATGTAATATCATATAAAACAAATAATTTTATAATGAGCATAATTTGTATATTAACTTATTAATCTTTAAATTGTTGTTTAATTTAATTAATATGATTTTTATAATTAGTTACAGGTTGATGTTTTATGATGAATTTTAAATGTTTGTGTTTTTATTTTATGTAATGTATTCATGTGTTTATTTATGTTGTTGTTTGTGTATAATTTTAGAAAACAAGAAAGGAAGGTCATTTCCAAAATTGTCTATTGACTTGATACAAATCACCTTTATGATGATTTTACACACATTAAATATAATATGCAAGAATTACAGTTCCAAATAAATTGAATGTGTATTAAACTATATATGTTCAAATTAGCATTTAGTTTGACAAAATTCCATTTATTTTTGCAAATTACCATAACATCATGAATGGCTATGGATTTTCTTGTAAGTATCATTATTCAATGCATCTTCGAGAATAAAATTATTTTATAAGTATTTTTAACCGATATATATTGATAATTAGTTACAAATCCATGTTTTATGATGGTACAATATTAAATATTTGTGTTTTTATTTTATGTAACCTATTGGTTTGCTTGTTTGTGTTTGTATCTCTATAAATTTGTGAACACAAAAAAAAAGTATTAGAATAACTTTATACAAATAACTTCTATGATGATTTTAAGCATGCATAGTATCCAACGCAAGAATTACACTTGAAATGAATTTAATGCTTGCATAACTTATCTATGTTAAATTTAATAAGGGTTCACTTATTTTGGTAAATGAACATGACATCATGAATGACAATGTATTCTTTTTTGTAACCACCAGTATTCAATGTGTGTATTTGAAAATCACAACTATTTTTAATTAATATATTCTTATACTTAATTTCAAATTTTTGTTTTATGATAGAATTTTAAATGTTTGTCATTATAGTTTATTTTGTGATTATGTTTGTGCTTGTGCATATTTTATAAGTATGATACACAAATTAGGCAAGAGGATTATAGGATTATAGGATTATAAGTAAGTGGATTTGATTGAATTTATAGGGTTATAAGTCAAATGAATTTAATTGAATTTATTGTTGTTCGAATATGTTCTAAATTATTTATTATAACAAAATTACTATATGTCAATCTCAAGCTACAATTTAGGTAGAAATAAGTTATGCATTTTATGTTTTACTTTAAAACTACCAATTTTTTATTTTTGAAAACAAGTAAATGTTATTTTAAAAATTAGTTTTTAATTTTTTCCTTCACTATCAACGATTCGGTGTTTCTAACTTTAAAATTGTCAATCTTTTACTTCACAAGAAATTAAATTAGAAATTTTTTACTTCGCTTATTTTCAAATTTACGGGTTAATTATTTTGGTTTTCTCTTTTTATTTAACATTACCTTTCTTTTACTTTTTTTTTTGTTTGTGGATATTTAACGAATGTAATTAATATTCTGCGTTCTAAATATAGTTAAATTTTTTCTTTTTGCATAAACTTTTGCCTTTTTGGGCCGTTGTAATCACTATTTCTTGAATTCAACCCTAACAACACTACTATTTAGTTAAGAGCCGATAGAGTAATACGAATCCGAGCAGTTTATTCATAGCCGTTTCGAATCCGAGCAGTTTATTCATAGCCGTTTCCTAGTTGTTGAAGGCGGATTTCAAAATAGCAATCTGTCTCAATTGTTTCAAGACGTGCCCAATTGTTTCAATACGTAATACTTATTATATGAGGATGTTCGACCATAAGTCAGATTGAATCAGATTGAATCTATGAAGGTCCTGTGTTAGATCCACAATGTTGTTGCCTCTGTATCTGCATCTTTGTTGAGAGAGGGTCGTGTGTTCGATCCACAATGTCGTTGTCTCTATATTTTGTTTTGAGAGGGCGTACTGAAGATATGAAGGTCGTGTGTTCCATCCACATTCCTCTGTACCTTTGTTTGGAGAGCGCCAGAAGGTCCTATGTTAGATCCACACTGTTCTGTATCTTTGTTGGGTCCTGTGTTCGATCAGCGCTCCTTGTATCTTTGTTGGGAAAACGGCTCTGTATCCTTGTTGAGAGAGCGGCGGCTGAATATATGAAAGTCGTGTGTGCGATCCACACTCAACCGAGCTAGCACCTCATAACTCTACTTAAATCACATTGGAGGTAAGGAGGCAATTTCTATCCATTCAAATTATCTTAACATTCTTGACTCTCCCACTTATTCGATCTTTGTTTTAAAGTATTGATTATAAAAAATTTCTACAACTATGGATATCGTTTATGGATAGTTTTGTGTGCACACCTCCTCTTCTTCGATCTTTGTTTTGAAGTGTTGGTTATAAAAAAATTCTGCAACTATGGATATCGTTTATGGATAGCTTTGTTTGTACATGTGAAGCCATGCTTTTTCGGATTTAGGATCATTTTGTTTGCAAAATCCTTCTTCTAACGTGTTGTTTATAAAAAAAAATTTGCAACTATGGATATCTTTTAGCGATAATTTTGTTTACACATTTAAAACCATGCTTATTTTTCCAGCCTTGTTTTAAAGTAGGGTTTATAACTATTTCTATGGATATCCTTTAGGATAATTTTGTTTGCACATTTAAAACCATGCTTCTTTTTCAGCAAGTAGGGTTTATAACTTTTTCCTATAGATATTGTTTATGTATAATTTTGTTTGCACATTTGAAATCATGCCTTTTTTTTATCCTTGTTTTAAAATAGGGTTTATAATTTTTCTCTGCAACTATGAATATAGTTTGTGAATAATTTTGTTTGTACATTTGAAACCATACAACTATGGATATCGTTTGTGAATAATTATGTTTGTACATTTGAAACTACGCATCTTCTTTGAGCCTTGTTTTAAATTAGGCTTATAATTTTTCCATGCAACTATGCATAGCAGCGTTTATGGAGAATTTTGCCTGCACATTTGAAATGTTGAACACTTGTTTATAATTCTTTTTCTGCAACTATGAGAAATACTTATTGATTCTTTTCGTGTTATATTATGCTTTTGTTCACGCATTGCAAACTCTGACGGCTTAGTCATCAAGATTAGTCCTCAATTACTATATAGGCTCAATTACTATATCCGCCCAATCGTGTGGATTGAATTTTTGTATTATGAATTTTTGTATTATGGTTACTAAGACATCAATCATATATACCTGTAACCACAAACTTATGATCCAAAAACCTGAGATTAAGACCTTAACTTCATAGAAATTTATAAAAACATTCATCTCTTTGGGAGTTTGTCAAAGGACGGATTGGAAAAGTTTACTGGGTGGGTGGGTGATATGCTTTGATGTCTCATTTGTTAAACTATATTTTAATATGAAAATAGATTCAATTCCTTTTATTTGAATGGTAATTTGGCACTGAAATTATATATTCTTTAAATTTTTAATATAAAAATAAATTTAAAATAGTTAGAATTATTTTTTATTTTTTCCTAAATATAACAAGAAAATGTTGTCTATTATGTTAATTTTTCATGTTAACAACTCTTTCAACTTTAATATTGAAAATCAAAATTTTTGTTTTGTTATAATAGTCGAAATTGAATGAAGGTGTCAAAATACATCTTAGTGAGCCAATATATTAGAAATACACCAATACATTAGACATACATTGTAGCAGCCAAGGTATTGAAGGCATACAAAGAGTTCTTTCGGTAATCCTTTGTTTCAGCCAACTTAACCTTATTTGGTGACATTTGACACCACATATGTGAGATTATAATATCATTATTATTCGTGTTCCATCGTACTTAGTGGAGGTTTTATGAAGTTTGTTTGTGTTTTGTGTTTGTATGTTACTTGGAGTTTCAAGAATTTTATTTTAATTTTTATTTTCGGAGTTTTTATTTTTATTTTATTTTAATGATTTATATAATTACTTGTTGATTTTAAAAAGTTTTGGAAATTAAGAATATGAGTTGAGTGATTTTTCTAAATATTTTTTGATACTATTTATATCTATTTTTTACAAAAAAATTAATTAAATTGTTGTTCTCATAATTACCTATTTATATTGAAAATTGTTATACATATTATTTGCTATATCATCATGTATATATTGATATCTAAATTATCACTGTAATTTCGAATTTTTTTTAAGCTTTTCTGAGGAGTCAGAGGACGAGGTGGATGGGGAGGTGGGGGTGGAGTAGGAGGAGATGTGGAGAAGGAGGTGGAGGTGGTGGTGGTGGTGGAGGTGAAGTAGGTGGAGTTAGAGGAGGAGGTGGTGGAGGCAGAGGAGGAGGTGGTGAAGGTAGAGGTTTTGGAGGAGGTGGGGGAGGTTGAGGTGGTCGAGGAGATGGAGGTGGAGGAGGAGGAGGTGGTGGTAGAGGTGGTGGAGGAGGATGAGGAGGAAGCAGAGGTGGTGGATGAGGTGGTGGAGGAGGAGGGGGTGGAGGTTGGGGAGGTGATGGAGGAGGAGGTTGTGGTGGTTGTGGTGGTGGTGGTAGAGGAGGAAGAGAAGGTGGTGGAAGCGAAGGTGGTAGAGGAGGTGGAGGTGGAGGTGAAGGTGCAGGTAGACGCAGAGGTAGAGGAGGAGGTGGTGAAGGTTAAGGTGGTGGAGGAGGTCGTGGAGGTTGAGGTGGTGGAGGAGCTAGAGTTGGAGGAGGAGGAGGAGGTGGCAAAGGTGGTGGAGGAGGAGGAGGTAGATGTGGTGGTGGGGAGGTTGTGGAGGAATTGGTGGAGGAGGAGGAGATGGTGGAGGTTGGGGAGGTGGTGGACGAGGGGGTGGTGGTGGACAAGGAGGAGGAGGAGGAGGAGTTTGTGGTTGTGGTGGTGGTGGAGGAAGAGGAGGAGGAGGTGGCAGAAGTGGATGTGGTAAAGGAGGTGGAGGTGGAGGTGGAGGTGGAGGCGGAGGCAGAGGAGGCATAGATGTAGGTGGTGAAGGAGGTGGAGGTGGAGCGAGAGGAAGACGAGGTGGAGGAGGAGGAGGAGGAGGTGGTGGTGGTGGAGGTAGAGGTGGTGGAGGTGGATGTGGAGGAGTAGGTGTTGGAGCAGGAGGTGGTAGAGGAGGAGGATGAGGAGGTGGTGGTGGTGGTCGAGGAGGAGGTGGTGGTGGTGGTGGTCGAGGTGGAGGAGGAGGAGGTGGTGGAGGATGAGGTGGAGGAGCAGGAGGAGATGGATCTGGTGGACGAGGTGCAATTTGACATGGAGGAAAAGGAGGTGGAGGAGGTGGTGAAGGAAGAGGTGGAGGTGGAGGAGGATGAGGTGTAGGTGGAGGAGGAGGACAAGGAGGAGAAGGAGGATGAGGTGGTGGTGGAGGACATGAAGCTAGAGCTAGAGGAGGAGGGGGTGGATGGTGTGAATATGGAGGTGGTGGAGGAGGAGGCAGAGGCAGAGGTGGTGGTGGTGGAGTCGGTGGTGTTAAGGTGGAGGTGGAGGTGGAGGTGGAGGTAGAGGAGGTGATGGAGGTGGCGGAGGTAGAGGAAGTGGTGGTGGACGTGGAGGAGGTAGAGGTGGAGGAGGCGGAGGAGGAGGAGGAGGTTGTCATGGAGGTGGTGGTGGAGGAGGAGGAATATGTGGAAGAGGAGGCATAGGTGGTGGAGGAGATTGAGGTGTAGGTGGATGATAAGGAGGTAGAGGATGTGGAGGTGGAAGTCGGAGAAGAGCAGGTGGAGGTGGAGGAGGAGAAAGAGGAGTTGATTCTAGAGGTGGAGGCGGTGGAGGAGCTGGAGGTGGAGGCAGTGCTGGAGGAGGTGGTGGAGGATGTGTAGGTGGTGGAAGACGAGGTGGTGGTGGAGGAGGTGGAGGTGGTGGTGGAGGATTTGACGGTAGATGTGTATGTGGTGGAGGAGGAGAAGGAGGAGAAGGTGGTGGAGATGGAGGTGGTGGAGGAGGAGAATGTGGTGGTGATGGAGTTGGTTGAGGGGGTGGATGTGAAGGAGAGGAGGAGTTGGATATGGAAGAGGAGGTGGAGGTATGCAAGTTAATTTAAAACTCATCTCTTAAATTCAAATATTAAATTGTCACCCTCTTCTCCATTGTTGGAAATGAAAGCTACAGTCTCATGAATCCAGAACATATAATTTTTGAAGTTGAAATCCTTTGATGATACTTATTTTTTGACATCTTATACTAAGTAATGAAAATTTTTCTTTATCAGCTATATTTTTGAACTCGAATATTGTGGATTTATATGAGTTTGTGTTAATTGATTTTTTTATCATACAGGAAACTAACTTTCATTACATATTTGTCCTTTTAGTCAATCTCATTGCAAATTTTGTGTACTTTCAAAAAATTGTGTATTGATCATCAATTATTAGAGTTTTGATTGGCGAAGAAATCACAATAGTTACTATAATAGTTACACATCAAGGAGTTGAAAAACTTATAGATGGTGATGAACCACCAAATCCTAAAGATGTTGGTTGATTTGAAGCGAAGTAATTGGACAACTATTTTTCTATTACATAATCAATGCATAAGAAGGAAAAAAAAACTTGATGTAAAGATTAAATCTGGGATTCACCAATAATTTACAAGATTTTATAATTAAGTCAATGATTCGCTAATATTTTACAGATTTTACAATTGATCTAAAGAACCACCAATATTTTACAACATTTTATATTTTAGTAAAATATTCCCAAAAGATGAGATATACTAGACAATGACCTTTGGTTACTAGTAGAAAGGAAAACTAGAAATCACATGAAGATAAGGAACATAGGAATAGAAGAGAAATGATGGAGTAAAGAACCAACAAAGAGTTACTTTATATTGTTTACTCGACCAGATATTTAATCAACTTTATAATATCAATTCTCGAATTGTTTTGGATGGTCAACTAAGTTGACTAGCCCCTCGAACATCTCCCCTACCCTTAATTCCTTCTTTGTGACAAATAAGGGAAGATTTGGAGTCGTACAAAATTTGATACACCATAAATTAAAAAATGTAAATTCTTATTATGAAATAAAAGTTTGTCCATAAGGGTGGTTGGCTAACCAGAAGATCTAGTTTGATGGGCAATGAGAACTTCTAGAATTACATCTACAATATTTAAAATGTGAATTCATATTCTTTTACCTTCCCTAGGTGGCCTATTGGAACAATCAAATTCAATTTCCTGAGTGTGACGTTGTTGTTCAGAGGAGAGACCACATCCTAAAAGCTTGGCTCAAAGAAATTGAATTTATGTTGTGAGAAACATGATCAAGATGATTGTGCTATTGCAAGCGTTGGTGTTGAAGTCATATGGAATGTTGTTTGATAAATAGTTCATGCAAGCACTTGAAGATGTTGATCAAATATAGACCATTTTCATACAAATATACTTTCATGGGCTTCAAATTATTTTAAATATTTCAAATATTGTACCTTGTCGGCTAATGACATGTACCCTAACAAATGTTGATTAACTATTAATTGATGTTCTAATTGTTGCACTTTATTAACAATTCCATGAAAATAATAAATAACATTGTCAGCCTCTAATTTTACTCTCTTCCCTTCTCTAAACTACTCTCACTCCTCCTGCTATAGTTGGTATTAAGATTTTTCTCCTGTAAAACCTAATTCTCACGGGTAGTATTTTCTCGAGGTTGAGTTACTTGTTGGGAGAACAATTCTGAAATTAGAAATCATTGAGTTTATATCTGATTTCATGTGGATGATAAATATATTTGGAAAATATAAAAAATATTGGGCTCTATTATATAATGTTCTTTCTAACTCTTCTTTTTCCAGGGAAAATTCTTCGTGAGCCTTTCGAAATATAGTGGATATATTTTCATTCCCTTGAACTATTATTTTATCTTGAAATATGTTTATATGGGCAATTATTTGCTCACTCTCGTCGACCAATTGTTGTACAAACTATTGGATTGCACTAAGTGGATCATGAGTTCTACCTATATTGTTGATATTAAGTTTTTCTATTTCCTGGTTCTAACATTCTAATTAAATCTTCGTTTGTTATTGTTGTCTGTGATAGATCTTGCTACAATCCAACATCGAATTTTGTAAGTATCATTATTCAATGCATCTTTGAGAATCAAATGATTTTATAAGTATTTTTAATCAATATATATTGATAATTAGTTACAAATCCATGTTTTATGATGGTAGAATGTTAGATATTCATGTTTTCATTTTACGCAATGTATTGGTTTGTTTGTTTGTGTTTTTATGTCTATAAATTTTTGAACACAAAAAAAATAATTAGACTAACTTTACATAAATAACTTCTATGATGATTTAAGCATGCATAGTATCCAATGCAAGAATTACACTTCAAATGAATTGAATGCTTGCATAACTTATTTATGTTAAATTTAATAAAAGTTCACTTATTTTAGTAAATGAGGATGACATCATGAATGAAACTGTATTATTTTTTGTAACCACCACTATTCAATGTGTGTATTTTAAAATCACAATCATTTTTAATTAATATATTCTGATAATTAATTACAATTTTATTTTTTATGATAGAATTTCAAATGTTTGTGATTATAGTTTATTTTGTGTATATGTTTGTGTTTGTGCCTATATAATGGTTTTACCCATACATAAAGATCATATATAAAAATTACACTTTAAATGAGTTTACTTTTGGCATTAAATTATTTTATGTGCAAATTGATATTAAATTTAATAACATCCCATTTATTTCTACAAATGATCATAACGTCTATTAATTAACACATATTTCAAAAATAAAAATAACTATAGTATCACAAATGATTATGATGGTAAAAATTTTGCGAACACAATTACTCAATACATTTAAAAATTATACCACAAAACATTTATCACAATTTGCAAGAAATTTTATACTTTAGAAAAGTGATTTCTATTTTTCTTATGGGTTTATTTTTTGTGTTTTTTTTTACCTTTTTGTGTAAATATTTCACACATACATAATATCAAACCAATGAGACGAAAAATTTGAATCTTGTATTTTAACTCACTTATGTTCATTCAATTTGTTTACAAATATTTTAGTCAAAATATATTTCAAAAATACAAATGCGGAGTTGAATTTTTATCCTTGGATTTATATTTTTGTTTAATTTAATGAATTACTTTTCAAAGAAAATGTATAATTCATTTTAAAAATATACAACTGTCTTTCTTAAACATGCTAAAGATGTGTTTTTCAAGGTTCTTATGTTACCTCTAATTACAAAAGTGAATTGTAATAAGCCTGGGTAAATTTTTATTAGGGACTTTTTAATTGAATATGCCCCTACAAGTCAGGGTGGGTCAAATTATGTGTCATAGATCTGGTAGATGACATGTAAATATTTATTTTTGTAATATAAAAGAAAATTTGGTTAATTGTGTTCTCATTCTTGAAAATTTATTAAAGGATTACATATGAGATTAGACTCCTAATTCACAAGGAATCAATTATGCCCAAGAAGAGGCAAGACAAAAAAAAAGGTTCTCCTTTTTGCTAGAGTTGAATTGTTGGTTTTGCAGATAACCAAGAAAACACGTGACTCGAAATAAAAATGTCATGAGTGGAACTCACTTAAAAGGTTTTATGGAGATAAAACATGTTGGATAAAATATAAAGGGATATTGGGAAAGAATGATTGTTCTCATACCCCAAAAGTAGCGAGATGCTAAGGGTCAAGGAAATGTAAATTGGAAGAGGACTACTATTTTTTCTCCTGTGAAGTAGGAGTTAGAGATTTGGGGGAACTACTTGGAAACATAGTTCTTTGTTGGGAGGAATGAAATAGCCTTTAATTTATTTCCAACATGAAAATATTAGATAAGTATATTCTATTCTAGTTGGGTTTTTCAACAAAAAAGAATACACTTGAATGTGTGCAAATATGCAAAAGGATATTATATAATAAATTAAATAAGCTTGTTTGGATGGATAAATATATAACACTCATAGTAACCCTTATTCACCTGTAAAAATATAGTTTTTTGTAAGCTACTATAGAATAGAACTATTGCAGGTAAGAAAAATAAATTAATACATAGTTTAACTTGTAGAAAAATAAATGTATACCTAGTTTATATTGCTATAGGCCAAAGGACTCGAATCATACCAATTGGCAATGAAAAAAGCAGTCTTGGGTAAATTAATACTAGGGCCTAAAGGAAAGCCTTTGCAAACTCCCATAACAAGGGTTCAACACACCTCTTGCCTAAATTCTGTATAATAAGGATTCAACAAAATTTTGATAATAAAAACATAGAGTCACATGTGGGGTAAAATATGTTGGATGTTATAGCCTCGTTGATTCCAATACATGAAAGTAAAAAAATTTGACGAATAAAATGGGGAATAAAAAAGTTATTTATTTACTATCAAAACTAACAGTTTATATTGCTATAGGCCAAAGGAATCGAATCATACAAATTGGCCATGGAAAAAGCAGTCTTGTGTAAATTAATAATATGGCCTAAAGGGAAGCCTTTACAAACTCCCATAACAAGGGTTCAACACACCTCTTTCCTAATTTGTGTATAATAAGTGTTCAACAAAATTTTGATAATAAAAACATAGAGTCACATGTGGTGTAAAATATGTTGGATGTTATAGCCTCGTTGATTCGAGAACATGAAAGTAAAAAAATTTGACAAATAAGATGGGCAATAAAAAAATTATTTATTTACTATGTTATGAAAATGGCTTAAGAAAAGATAGAAAAAATAGATCAACGCCTTATAATTCAGCCTCTTCGAGGGGGAAACCTCCTTTACATTACATAAATGAACAATTCTTGGATGATTCAAATGAAAAGACATCCTCTCTATATATAGGAGTCTAAGGAGTCATAACATATTCAGAGCCTACATAAAAATAATAATGTAAGGGCACAATAATAACAATAGTGGGCTTCTATGGGGCACAATAGTAACAATATGGGCACTACATGGGTACATCAATATAATAAGTGGGTTGTACTAATAACAATAAGGGGTTACACTAGTAGTATAGTGGCCTAACATGCCCCTCTCCTTCTAAAAGTGTTGTCCTCAACGCTTGAGTAGTTCTTGATGCTTCTGTATAAAATTATTGTCCTCCCATGTGGAATCTTCAGTGGGTATATTCTTCCACTTGATGAGATACTCTGAAATTGATCGATTTCGTAGCTATCGGGTTCTTATTTCTGTGACTGTTCCAGGTCCCAATATGGTTTTTCCTTCCTCTTCAATTTCTGGAAATATTATTTAAATTCAGATCTTTTGCAAGTTTTGAATAAGTGGCCATACTTCTTCGTCCTTCATCCATTCATCCCTTGCTTCATTTATCCAATCTAGTTGGATAACAGAAATAGCACAAAACAATGCTTCCACATCCTCATCCTTGAAGAGGCTTCCCATTCGGTAAGGTCGCCATTTTTTAAGTGCATGTAGTATTGCCAACATTTCCTTCTCACTAATAGCTTGCTTGAGATGTAGCAGTAAAAATACCCAATCACCTACATCAAAACATTTTTCACTATGACGTTGATCTACCTGTTGTTTCATTTGATTTTGCATCGAAGTGGCGTTATCCTTTAAAAGTTGGAGAACTTTTTGTTGATGCTCGTTGCGATCTTTCACTGCTTGAACCTTTTTCTTATTGATATGTCCTTCTATCTCTAGAGTTTGGAGAGTGGTAATTTCTTCCAATCCTTTACAAGATATGGTCGGATTCATTTCTTGATGCTCGATGTGATCTTTCACTTCTTGGACATTTTTCTTCTTGATATGATCTTCCATCTTGATAGTTTGAGGAGTGGTAATTTCAACCAATGAATTACAAGATATGGTTGGATTCATTTCTTCTTTCTTGATGTGATCTTTCACTTCTTGCACCTTTTTCTTCTTGATATGTCCTTCTATCTTGAGAGTTTTAGGAGTGGTAATTCTTGTCAATGCTTTACAAGATATGGTGTGATTCATTTCTTCTTTCTCTGGGGTGGGTTCCTACCGTATATCCTCTTCTTTTGATGTTTCTTGATCCTTTTCTTCCTCGTCTTCATAATCTATGTAAAATAATTTCTTCTCAGCACGCTTATGACCTTTAGTGCATTTGCTATCACAATTGTAACAAAGCCTTTTTTCTCTTTTTTCTTCTAATTGTTGTGGTGTAACCCTTGTAGGTTGTGGAAGGCTAGGAGAAACAACACTTCCATATTTATAGTTGTGAGGGGTAGACTTCCTTGTTTCTATAATTTTACTTTCCAATATGTAACAAAGCCCTTTTACTATTTCCAATTGTTGTGGTGTTTCTCTAAAGAAGGTGTTGCTCTTTGTATCCTCATAATGTGCTATCATTTCGTCCGTGAAAATTGACCACGTAACAATTTTTTTATGAGAATAAAGCCCTTTATACCATAAAAATTGATCCGGTTCTAAATATGAAGATGCAATACATACCTTTTGTAACAGTAGTACACCATGTAGATCAAAATATTGATCCATCTGAATTATCCAATTTACTGGATCCTTGCCATCAAACTTCCTCATCTCGCTTTTTCTTGATTTAGGAGCTTGATCTTGAAATGAATGTAACTCTGTACTTTCAGATCTTTAAGTTTTGAAACTACGATATATAGTAGTCATTTGTGTCATCTTTCCAATGCCACTAGTCTGACTCCAATTCGATTCTCCAATGAAGAGTTTGCCAAATCTCAAATAGTGACCTAATTATAGACTAATTTAGTAGAGATAACTTGTATGACATGCCACGTGTCCCTGTTTTGACCTTTGGCTCTGAAAATAAATACACGAAATTACATTATGTCCTCCTGCTGTACCTACTTACGAAATTTCAATCTGATGCTCAGAGAGAACGTTATGAGAATTTTCCCTAGGTCACCTGTTTTGAATGTAATTTAGGATGCTGCAAAAGGACCAACTTCCTCAGTTCATATCTCTGAAAATATAGCCCAAGAAGCTCTAAAATCTGGACCTGAGATTTAGTGCGATGTCTTCTCAAATGGTTTTTTTTTTTACTTCTGAAACATCGCAGAAAAAAGTTATAGCGCGAATGCCACGATGACCTGTTTGGAGCAGCGAAACCCGAGAGTCCAAAGCTCTGATGCCAAATGTTATGAAACCAGCTCATGAAAAGATAGAAAAGATAGATCAACACCTTATAATTCAGCCTCTTCGAGGGGGCAACCTCCTTTACATTACATAAATGAACAATTCTTGGATGATTCAAATGAAGAGACATCCTCTCTATATATAGGAGTCTAAGGGGTCATAACATAATCAGAGCCTACATAACAATAATAATGTAATGGCACAATAATAGCAATAGTGGGCTTCTATGGGGCACAAAAGTAACAATATGGGCACTACATGGGTACATCAATATAACAAGTGGGTTGTAATAATAATGATAAGGGGTTACACTAGTAGTATAGTGGCCTAACATACTACCAAAACTAACTTACATGTAATAATAAAAAAAGTATTCACTTACTATCAAAACTAATTTAACTGTAATAAAAAAAAAAGTGTTCGTTTACTATTAAAACTAATTTAATGGCTAAGAATAGTAGTACAAGCTTGAAGTTAGAGGAATCTCAAATGAAAGAATTCTCCTTTCTTGAAAATTGTAAGAATTTTGGGTGCATAAATAAAACAAGAGATTTTATTTACTATAAATATACAAAAATAATAGCGAATATTTTTTATATCAAATAATGAATTTATTGATTATTTTAAG
>APFE030153258.1:3272-68503 GCA_000404065.3 Pinus taeda
TAATTTTGATATATCATGTTGCATTTCTTCCTCTTCTTCATGAGTCATGCTAGAGATTTCAGGTCGCCTACTAGTTGTTTCCATTTTCTTTCCTCGGGGCATCAATTACCGATAATAATGCTTTACTATGCCCTTTGAATTCCTTCAAAATAATTTTTCAAACCAAGCTTAAGAAAACATTTAAAAAATATACACACATTTTTTCACTTTGTAGGAGCTCGATATTGCCTCTGATGTATCTATGTAACTTCAGATTATCCAATTCTGAAATTGTGACCTGCGGTAGCCCTCTGTGTCATCTTTCCAATGCCACCAGTCTTACCCCAATTGGATTCTCCAATGAAGAGTTATGCCAAATCTCCCACAGTGACCTGATTATAGAATAATTCAATAGAGCGAACTCGTACGACGTGCCACGTGTCCTTGTTATGACCTTTGGCTATGAAAAATATATACAAGAAACTACAGTCTGTCCTCTTTCTGTACCTTCTTACGAAATTTCAATTTGATGCAAAGAGAGAAAGTTATGATGATTTTCCCCAGGTCACCTGTTTTGAATGTAATTCAGGATTCTGCAAAAGGACCAGCTTTCTTAGATCATATCTCCGAAAATATAGCACAAAAAGCTCAGAAATTCGGACCTGAGATTCAGCACGATGTCTTCTCAAATGGGGTTTTTTTCTGAAACGTCGCAGAAAAAAAGTTTTAGCGAAAATGCCACAATGACCTATTTGGAGCAGCGAAACCCTAGAATCCAAAGCTCTGATACCAAATGTTATGAACCAGCTCAAGAAAATAAAGAAAAGATAGATCAATGCCTTAGAATTCAACCTCTTCGAGGGGGCAACCTGCTTTACATTACATAAATGAACAATTCTTGGATGATTCAAATGAAAAAACCTCCTTTCTATATATAGGAGTATAAGGAGTCAGAATATAACCCAGCCGACCTAACAATAATAATATAAAGCCACAAAAATAACAATAGAGGGATTCTATGGGGCACAGTAATAAAAATATGGGGACAATAGGGGCACAACAATATTAATAAGGGGTACAACTACAATAGTAATGGGGTAATCACTAGTATTATAGGGACCCAACAGGACCCCCGCGAGCGAATTTCTAAACTAATTTTTCCTTAAAAAATCAAAATGAAAGCCTAAAAATGAAATATAAATGGTTGAAATGCAAGATAAGGATGATGTGGATTACCTGGAGCTGACGGTTTTCAATTCCAACAGACAGATTTTCCGCAAATCTTCACAGGAAATTTCTTACCCAAAAGCTCTCACTTCTCACTCTGAAATCAAAATGGTAAAAATGAATTTACAAAATCCCTTTTTATAATATTTTTCGAATAAATGAATTTTTAATTTATTTATTTTTCACTTTAAAAATGTAACTTTTTGATACATTTTTATTTATCTTAAACAGGTATGAGTAATGTTTTGAGTTTTTGTGCAGAATATTGGATTTTTCGAGGAAAATTGATCATTTACAACAAAGAGTACTTTTATCACTTATTTGAGCTCTTTCAAAAACTTACGAAAAAGTGAAACATTCGAGTCCTCTTTAAGCTCTTTTCTGACTCGTAAAATATGAAAAAAATGCTGAGTTTTTTCCTTTTTAAACTCGTTAAATGGAATTAAAAAGGCGGTCCATTTACAACTCTTTTCTAACCGTATAAACATGAAAAGATCGCTAGAATTTTGTCATTTCAAGTTCGATACTGGTTCTAAAATGACGTGTCTTCCATCACTTTTTTACTTTTTTCAGAACGAAGCCACTACTTATGAAAAGTACTCCTTGATCATAATGGTCAAGCAGTTCTCTCAAGTATTATTTTATACTTTTTCGAGCTTGGGGGACACAAATTTACGAAAAAAGACACCCATCGATTTTTCTTAAGTTTTTTTTCTAACTCCCTAAAATTGAAGAACACCGAGTTTTTGCTATATTGGACTCGTTAAAATTTAACAGTAAAGGACCTGTTCAATTTTAAACAGGAACGAACCACTCCTTCTTAGGGTTCGAATTTTAAACTAAGTTGGACTCATCCGAAGGATTCGATTATAAACAAGCAAATGTTATCCTCCTCAAGCTTGTCAAAAATAAAGAGGTACTTGCCAGAAATGGTGGGGGAAAAGAGAGAAAAATGAACTTGTTTGTTACACTTTGTGTTTTAGAAAAGCAGTTAACCACTCTTGAACACAACACTTTTGTTCACCTGGGTTGGGAAATCCTTTGCCTAACAGTTAATCAAACCATATTGAAAGTCTTTAGCCAGTCTTTAGCCGGTTTTTGGGTATTAGCTTTGGGTCAATTGCCACCAAACCATCTGCAGTGTTGTTATGTGTTCAAGAGGCCAGTTCAAATAAACCATTCATCTGCAAAATATATGTCATCCATGTTGACCATCCCTGAGTTAGTCCTTGCCAAATATTTTTCTTCAAAACTTGATCTATGATTTCGTGTTGTGGGCTTGCCTACAACAGATTGCTTTCTATCGACTTCAACTCATTATCTAGAAAGATGATCTAGAAATCGTCAATACCTTAGAATCTGCATGCCCTAATGGTAGGTTTCTTGCCTTCAACGATAGGTTGCATCATTGACCTTCGATCAAAGGATTCTATGACATGTTCAACATCAACTCATTTATTCACATTTCATGGATTGTACTGAGTACTTTGAGAGCCATTGACATTACTGGTGGTTTCTCTCACACATGTTAATAGTTCACAACATTGACTGGTAATCAAGTGGTTTCTACCATGTTCGACTTCGACACATTCATTCACATGGATAGAATCGTACTAGTTCGGGAAGCAGAAATCAAGACCCTGGATTTAGTTTCTACCATCCAGGCTACGAGGAATTTTGTTATTCATTATACAATGGACTATTCATAAACAGATGGCTGTGTCCATACTGTGTCTAGATATGTCTATACTCTTAATGTATTACAAATCATTCCTGTATCAGGATAGTTTAGTCAGTTTTCTAGTCAATTTTAATCTGAGTATGGGAATGCCTACCTCAGCGATGATATGTTCACATATTTATATTTTGCATTGAATTTTTTTAAAAGTTCCAACTGGGGTGTCCACAAGATCATCCTTGAAATGATAAAGTACTTCACTTTTCTTAGATGACAAACTCTATCTTCATCTATTACAGACTTCGCACTTTAGGGGGCAATCTATTGCACAAAAAATTGTCACTGTGACATTCTGCAATCTGTGTGAGTCCATTACCACTCATACTTTCCACCTTTGCAAGTCTGAAGCCTCAGTTCTTCATATCAAGCCTTGAAAATAAGAAAAATCCCTCAAAAGTCTCTAAAACTCTAGTTCCGCACTTTCTCTTAGCATTACCTGCAGTCCCGCACCTAATGGTCATGTCTCATGTGCACCTGACTACTCTGTCTCTGTGTTATGGGTGCGGACACCTGTAAAAAGTTAAAAAAGGTGCAAGTATATTCTTAAAAACTCACTTTGAGTCATTTCTAGAAGCTTCTGGAAGGAATCTTGAGGTGGCAAGTTCGCTTCCTTAAGGTTCATGCATCCCATACCTTAAGGAGCTAACCCCTTGATGTGAGGAGCTTATCCCTTTGAAGGAGGACTCTATCCCTTCATAGGTGGACCTGTAACCTCCTTCCTCTGCACTATAAAATGAAGCATTGGTCTGGTTACTGAGGAGGTTGAAAGCTGAATATTTTGGAGGTGAAATGCTGCTAGAACTTAGTCTTCTTAATTGAGCTTTTATGAGGGGAGATTACATACCTCTTTGATCTCATTTGGAAGAGTGTAAGGCTTGTCAAAGTAAAGAAGATTCATGTTTCAGGCCCTGGGAAGAGCTTGTTCAACATCAAGGCTGAAAAGGTTGTAAGGTTCTTCTACTTCAAAGTTAATACAAATAAGTTTGTTTTTCTCAACAAGCTGTTGTTTTATGGTTTATTTTATGGATTCCTTGATCACCATAATGAACATGATTTATGATATTAGCTATGCAGGTGCTATTTGATGTTTACTTGTTTGTAATTGCAGGTTCTCAAAAGGAAACTCTTTCGGACAATTGAAGGATGGTTGCTACAAACTAGCGTTGGACTTAAGGTAGGATCTAAACACCTCTATAGTTTTTATTTATGAATCATATATGTTTAGAGAAAGATATATTTGCTTGTCTACTTGTTGCTAGATATATTTTGATATTAGGGAGATCAGCCTTGTCCGCAAGATCGATTTATCCGGCAAACAGTGGTGATGTGGTGACAACCATAGTGGGGGATACGATTGATGTGGTAGTGCCACACAATCCATTCAAGGGTCTCATGTGGTAGTACTTGATGATGTGGTAAGGGTTTATTGGCCAAAATTTACTTGGCTATAATTTTTTATCTGAGTGTCAGATTACGATAAAATTTAATCACTGAAAAGTTATTGAATCGATGAATACAATGGTGTAGTCCAATGTTAATTATGATAACTTTGGGAAAAGATAAATTTTGAGACTCCATTTCCATAATTAGTCCATGGAGGCCAGGTTAAAGGCTTGGGGAATCCAACGGGGTGGGAGGGAGCATTACACTTTTGAATTGAGCTTTGATGAAGACACACCTTAAAAATAACCAATTATGGTCATTGAATGGTTCATTTGACATGTAATTTGAAATACAATAGAATTTATAGAAGTGAACACTTTCCATGTATGAACATTCTCTTATGATTGGTGAAACAAAAAGGATCATCAAAGTTCTCTCCAAATTTAGACACAAGTATGTGTTGAAGAATCTAAATAAATATTTGAAGAGAAATGAGAGAATTTTATATTCCATGTTGGATTATCCTAAATATGTTGTTTGAATGAGACTGATTAATTGAATTGTAGATTTCTTGTTGCGGAGACTAGTTTCCATGTTATAATTCACAAATTCTAATTAAGTTTTGATGGATATGACTTTAAAACTTGAAGCTTGAATACCATCATGAATATTCTCTCCTTAGGGAAAGGTGGAAACATTGTTGAAAAGATCCATGCTTGATATTTAATATTTTTTTGTTCATCACTATATGTAGTGGCATTTTTAGTTGACCACTAACTATCCTGAATTGATTGATGGGGTGGTTTTATTTGAGATGTAGAGAGTACAATTCTCTTTTACTCATGTTTCAATTAAAAATATGTAGAATTGGGATTTAATCACGCCCAAAATATTAATTTGAAATATTTGTTTGAAATCCTTCTACTTTTGTTTTTTCTCTATAAAAGTGTGTATTTAATATTGTTTGAACTAGATGGTAATAAATATGCAACTTCATGACTTTTTTATTCCGTCATCACAAACTTATGCATCCATAATGAATTATTTTCTTAACTTCCTCCTCCTTTTTACATTTTATTCAAACATTATTTGTCCCATAATAAAGACAAGGATGGAGATCAAAATAATGAGTCTCCATATGACTAATTCAACAAAAAAATTGGCATTTATCAAGAGTTTACTCAATGATTTATCATCAAACTCATTAAATTTTGCATTCATTTTTAAACTTCAAATTTTTATCAGGAAATCTTGCACTTGTAAACTGAACTAGTTTGGAATATAACGAGATACATAATTTTTTTCCTTTGCCATATCCTAATCCATGCCAATTGTTATTTATTTAAAATTATTCCTCGAAAATATCATTTGTAATCTTTATGTTCTTCAAGTGTAGGTTTACTACTATTGTTATCACTATGTGCTTCTTCCTGTGACTCATCTTTAACAAGACCTATATTCATGAATTCACTATATTATTCCATCTCATGACTAGTTAATAATCGTCAACCATATACTATATTTCCTTTCATCCACTATATATTCATGTGTATCAAAAGTATCGTAAACCATCCATTTCACAAGTAGCATCAACCATTTGTATGGAGTCATTTGTTTCACTTGATGTTTCAACCATGTTCTCAATTTGTTGCTCTTTTTCTATTAATTTTGTTTAAAGTGCTTTAATCAATCTATCCTTGAGGTTAATTTTCTTGGAATACCAATAACCCAATTATCTGATACATGTAAGGATCCTTATAATTCTTTTATTTTTTGATTTGATTTTTGCAAAATCTTTCCTCGTTTACCTATTTTTAGTTTTTAATTGTGTCATGTTCACTTGTACTTTTTTTTGTATCATTCACATTTTCTTATATCATATTTTGAGGATTGGGTACTATTGATGATGCAACCCAAAGTGTGACTTTTGCAATCATTAGAATTTGAAAATGACTTCCTTATTTAAGTTTTAGGTAGGTCTTTCCACAATTGATGTTTGAAAGGGTTTGGAATTCGACCTCTTTCAAAATTCATTCACATAGATTTTGATTTTGATTTAAAGATACTTGTCTACAACTTTTAGACTTTTTCTACATGAGTTTACACCATATTATGTGGATTATTGAATTGATGTATATTAACAATTTTATATGCCTTGTTATGCCATGCATGCTTTACCAAATTAAATATGTGGCAGATAACTAGACAAAATATATCATAAGCATCCAATAAAATATCCATTGTCCACAAGCAGAAGTGTACTTACATCCCCTTATTCCATTTTAGGATAGGTCTAGGAATACCCATAAAATTACTTTTATTATAAGATATGGTATATGAGGCCTTCGACTAGAATTTTATTCTTCTTTTCAATAAAGATAAAATGAGAAAATTGATTTGACCCCATTTTATTTTACAAAAAATTGAGACCCAAGTACCGACCAATATTACCTTCACACATGGTGGCTCCCAAGTTTCTCTTAAAAATAATCCACAACTACAAATCCAAGATAGTACTAAAGATATGAGACTAACCAGCCTCCTCTTTATTTTTTATAAAAACATTTATCACTTCTCCTTTAAAGGTGTCATGTGTTTATGAAATAAGGAGGACCTTGACATGAATTATTCTACATCTTCCCATACACAATTACAATTCACTACTTTAATCAATTCATTCTTGCTCATTTTCATGTTATGTCTAGATACCAATACAAATATATGGTTGTCTTATCTCTTTGTCACATGGGAGTTTTGGTGTTTACATGAGCATGTGCATAGGCTACTGAATATAATGGTAGGCCTAAAACACTCATACAATCCATTCTAATATATTCTCAACCATATCCATAGTTAGTCCTCCACAACAATCAATTGAAGAAGCAAGAGAAAATATATACAAATTACAATAATAGAGATGGACAAAAAAACCTTTGAATTGTTCTATAGAATATGTGATAATCGAGTTATCTTATGGGCATGGGCTCTTCTAATGAAACAACTCACATGTGATGGTGTACTTAAGTCATATTTAAAATTTTCACATGAACATATAGCTCTATAATCTGTGCTAAGTGGCTTTTTCTTCCAAAGTGATTATGCATCCTTTAGGAGAATTTGAGATTGAAATGGAGTGAAGTCATGCTATTTGGTTTGATTATTATGAGAACTACAATTTAGAATTTTTTTTTTAAAGAATATGATTTAAAAATAGTAGCAACCTTGGGATTATTCATATCTTGTAGAAACAATTTCTTTTATTTTCTATCTTCTCTTTACACTTCACATTTAAATGGAACATATTTTACTAGTGCATTGAACACCTTAAAATATTTTAGTTCGGAAGGTGTAAAATTCATGAGTATTCCAAATTTTAATTTACCATATTAAATGAGGCTAGCCATATTTGAAGCTTGATGGGTGTTATTCCTAAGGCTTGTTTATAGTCTAATTCTTGTAAGTATAATGTTTGAACAAATCCAAGGAGCATGCAAGAGAGTATAAGTTTTATTTTGTTTTGGATGATGTGGATGAGGAATCACTCCATGCGGTAGATGGAAGTTCCCCTCCAAAGTCTAGGTTTGGCCCTAGGTGGAGGTTCTAGTAGTAGAGTTGGTATCCCCCTCAAGGAGTTTGAGGTCGAGAAATGGGAGGTTAAGAAGGACTGGTAGCGCAAGATTAGTTTTTCCATCAATATAGAAGCAATATGAAACTATAAGTTCATGATGAATGTCACATCCATGAAGTTTTATATTGGTTTGGGTTCATTATCATTTTAAATTATATATAAAAGAATTCAATTATTACCATAGATGTCTCACATTTTGTTTGTATATATAAAGTTCTTTTGGGTGAGATCATTGATCTCTTTCTCAACACATGATTCTTATTGCTTATATTGGTTATCATCAATGGATGAATTGATCCAATTCTCAATTGTTTACCCATCAAATGAATGGAGATATAGAACTTTGTTGGTTTAGACAACATGACAAGATAAGTGGAAATATTGCAAGCTCTCTACAAATATTTCTTGGAAATACGCCTCCTAGACTCTTTTTAATGGAGAACAAAAGAATTAGAAATGTACAATGTTGAAATTTGGATTGGATGAAGGAGAATATTTGATATAGAAAATGGATATTGAAGTGAAAAGTTTGTAGTGAAAAGGATATTTTTTATAAATACTTGTTCTATTGATGATTAGTCACCAAATTTACCTTTGCATGTGGATCTACCATGGATTAACTATTAGGATCTTAAAACTAATTAAGAGTTTCAATATGATTTTTTTCTTTTCATTTATAGTCCATATTAAACAATCAATGAAAAATTCTCCAAAATGTATTTGAAAATAAGCTTTGCACCTTAATTCAATAAGAAATTGAGAGATTTATGACCTTATCTTTTCCAGTGGTGATGTATCTTATGTATGCCAATTTCTTCTATTTTACTTCATTCCTTAGCACCAAAATCAAGATTTGCATATTTTCTTTACATATTCTTTACATGGGATATCACTAGCACTTCTCCACCATAGAATACATTCTCATGGATCAATACCATGAGGATCTATACTACGATCTACACTACCTCACCTTCCATGGATCATTACCATGTAACTACTAGGTCATTAAGACTAGAGGATCTTTTATACTATGTTAAGAAATTGAACACTAGAAAAACACAAGAACTTGGTGGAAAAGGATTTGAGGCACTCTCAACATGTGTGTTCATCACATGATATCAATTTGTAGTACATTGATTTGACAACCTCTAGATCTATGTATCACTAACAACTTATTGATCAATAATTAAAACACCTCATCGGTAGATAACTATGAAAAGTCATCAATGGATAATGACAAAACCTCGTAAGTGTATTAAGAGGAAATCTCATAATAAGGTGATTTTGAAATTTGTGATTGTTTAGAGACTCACAATCTAACATCATTAAACATGCATGCAAACTCTTTTGATTGTTGATTATGTAACAAGATTTATTAAACTATAGGGGACTTCATAGTTTTTTTTTTTTTTTAATTAGCTAGTGAATCAGTAACTTTAGAGGATTGTTCTAGGCAATACCGAGGATTGAATCACAATGACTGCCACTAGTCACTTCAATATTAGGATATTCAAATTTTTCTTCCCCTTTGGGCTTATAGGAATTACTTGTCACAATTTTCAACATGTTCAATTTTTTTTCCCTGTAGGCCAACATATCTTCGAGGAAAAGAACTGTAGTGGAGAGGGAATTAAACCCGCTAGCTACCACTTGAGTTATTGTCCTTCAATGACTTCATAGTTATTTATCTTAATAGTTCCAATAAAAACACATTTTACATACCATACATTTATTTTAATTTGCATTTTAACATTTTTATCTACTTTGGTATACCCTGACCCATCCCAAAGAAAGGGATGGTGGAATAAAATCTCAATATTTTGAAGAAAGTATTGGTAATATTATCATTTTCCCCTAGATCATTTTGTTGAAATTCATATAACAACATTCCCTTCATGGAAAAGGTATCCTCTAATATATCATACATACCAACCTTTATATCATTGTCTTCATCCTCAACATATGAATAAATAATGGCAATGTAGATGTTCGAAATTGGTGACTAAGGATGTGGTGGGAATGTAATTAATAGTTGATTCAACCATGCTTGATATGATTCCTCTTTGAGATGTGATTTCTAAGTATACTTCTCTCGAGTTGATATCATAGAGAGGTGAAACAATAGATGGTAGACAAGTCTATCATTGTTAGAAACCTAATCGTGAAAATTTTGAACATGATTAAATTGATGATATTAGAAAACAAAATAAATTTAGCATGCTTAAATGTTTGTGGAAACCTCTATTAGAAGCATAACAATTTTCCAATACAAATTCATCAAACCACTTTATAAAACAAATATTAAATTAAATAATAAACATTAATTACATTGATAATCCAAAAATACAATTCTTCATATTTTATTTGTTTAACTACCCAAAGGAAAATCTAAATGTTGTCCCAATGTAATTTATCTTTATCTAAAGCTATTCCTAGTATAATCTATCTTTAATGAGCAGTTGGTGGTCTATAAATATTATAATTAATCAACAAATCATTAGTAGGAGATAGACTACATATCACATGCATAACAACAAATATAAATGCCTTCCTTTTCATACATAATTCTTTCTCATTTGAATGCTCCTTAAATTAATAATTTTCATTTAACATTGAGAACCTAAAATTATTTATGAACCATGCAATTGTCTTATGAGTGCATGGATGGCCATCAATATATCATAAGTTATTCTCGTTAACTTTACTATACATATAACCCTTCATGCTAATATTATACATAAAAAAACTAATTTTGTATTTAACAATATTGAGGTGATCAAACATATTATAAGGACAAGCAACAAATTTCATGAGTGTATTCACTATTTGGAAGGAACTAACACATTTGAAAGGATAAAAAACCCAATATTTGTAACATCCACTTTGGACCTAGGAATCATGTAATTATTACCACACAGAAAATTCGATGTCAAAATTGAGTACAATCAGGAAAGATGTCCAAGTGCCACACAAAGCGTGGTTGTACTAGGTTTGGTCGACACATTACCGGGAAATACATTTTGTAAGTGATTTTATAAATTGTATTCCCTTCTTTTGGCCAAATTTATACAAGTGAGTTTTACCAACGAAAGACATTGGAGTAATAAAAGATTTTGAAGAGCTGAATTGGTAAGGGATCACAAGGGTTACATATAAATATATAGAGGATAAAATTCGGTGTTTTAATTCACCCTCTTTGAATTTTAGGAAAATAGACTCACCTTCAATGCTGCAAACTATAGTGTTTTTTGTTTCTTCCTTTTATATATAGAGGATACAATTAGGTGTATTAATTTACTCTCTTTGAATTTTAGGAAAATAGACTCACCTTCAATGCTGCAAACTATAGTTTTTTGTTTCTTCCTTTTATTTTATATGTTGTTGCAAAACCTAGAAATAGGGTTTATACAAAAAATTTCACAATGAGATGTTCTTTTAGACCTTTAGGTATTTTTTTAGTATATATATATTTGATTTTTAGTTTTATTTTTATTGGGACAACTCATTACATTGAATATTGTTGGATTGTGACCACTCATTGTGTTGGGTCCTAAAAAGGGATTTTGGGTTTGAAATGTGTAATATACAACAAACCTACATGGGTGCATTATTCACTGTAAAGTGATCCTGGAACTGTCATTTTCAACTTTTAAAAAAATGGATTTTTGCTTATCAATGCAAAATATATAGTAACAATAGTCTATTATGATGGTTAGCGTATAGAAGACTAGTCACCTATGTTAGCTCTAACAAAAACCTTTTGGTTTATAAAGATGTTCATTATATAGTAAACATGCACCACTATGTATGAATGTATTACTACAAACAAGTATTAATCATTTTAAAATATGTATGAACAAATTTGACAGCAAATTTAGCTTAAAATTTTGTACGTTGTTTGTAAACTTATTTCAAAATTTATATGTTTTATTATACAAGTATTTTAGTCATAAAAAATTGTGTAAGAAATATTATATAGAAAATGCAAAGAAAACACATCTTAAGAAGTTTTAATTAAAAATAATGTATTTTAATTATTTATAGGTTTAAATGATGAATTTTTAATTAAAAATAATGTATTTTAATTATTTATAGGTTTAAATGATGAATTTTAATTAATGTATATCATGTATATCAAAAATAGGAAAAAAAGAAAAGAAAAAATACACTGGTTAAGATTGATTAAAAACTAAGTGAAATAGAGCATTAAATACTTATCAAATTGTTGCAAAGAGGGAAATTAGGTGGATCAAAGGTAAACAACATGAATTTTTCCTTTGACATTTACTAATAATAAACTTAACAATAATATATAAGATGTTTCAAACATTGATTTCACATATGTTGAATGTTGTTTATGGATTGACAAGGAGGAAACAAAATGCCCTAATAAGAATATCAAAATGATGAAAGACGTAAATGATGATGAATTGGTCTCTAGTTCATCTAAATTGGGGTTGAAGTTAATTATAGTGCAGTGTGTGTTGTGGGGAGGGGGGGATGTGAGGTATACTTTAGTATAACTATGATGGTTATAATGGAAAGAATATATAAACTTGTTTTCACTTACAATACAAAAACTAGTCCCATGAGACCAAGAATCAAATTATATTTAAACTACAAGAAGCATTTCCAAATAAATCATCAATACGACATGTGAGACTTGCAATAGAAAAAACATACATGAACAAGAAAAAATCATTTTTGAAAACTCATCAATATTTATGGGCCCTCTCAAAATTGGACTAATTTCTAGGAATTGACCCTCAACAAATCCTATTTTTGTCCAAACAATGTAATTATTGGTGGTGAACTAAACGTTTCTCTAGGCCCTTCTAAATCCTGGGGTCCTCGAGCCAAACCAAATCCACAAGCAGATTTTCTCATAAGAAAAATTCCCTAAAATATGTTGGTGGATGTGGAACTTGTAAGGTTATCGACCACTTGGAGGAATCTATGCTTGGGGGATGATTAGACTACCAAGATAATTTATAGGTTTCTTATTGTTGAATCTCTTCTGGACTCCCTTCCTCTGGTCAGACAATGGATCAAAGAGAGATGCATATCGAACCATTCTCCCCTCTTCTTGAAAATCAAAGGGTTCCCCAAGAAACCAACTGATTGAATTCAAACAGGTTGAATGATGAGGAGTTTATCTCTTTGGATGAGTCTTCTTAGTTTCCCTACACCCCCTCAATGGATGTATTAATAATTTTTAATTTTGAACCTAATCTAAAAAGGTCCAAACTTAAAAAAATGAGTGGGAAAAGCAAAAGAAAGTATTGGATGTTCAAGAGCTAGAAGTGATCGAAAAGGAACTAAAATCTATATCATTGTCTGATGGGGAAGGATTTTGTTCTCAAGAATCTTGTGCATACCATAGAACCTTGGAAAGTAGAAGGATTAGCCTTTTAAAATCCAGGGAGGAGGAATGACATCTTAAAAGTAGAGAAATTTGGCTCAAAAGTGGAGATGAGAGCATGAAGTTTTTCTAGGCCTTTGCAAAGGGTCGGAAAGTGATGAACACTATATGAGGCTTACAACATGATCAAGGTTCACATATCTCTTCTTTTAATGGTTTGGAAAATTTGGGGAAATGGTTCTTTGAAAACCTTTATAGAGCCCCTCAGGAACCTTCAATTGTTGAAGTTATTCAAAATCCTCAGTTCTATCCATGAATGGTTGGTGATGAGGAGTGCAGGGCACTAATGGAGGAGGTTTCTATGGGGGAGCTTAAGATAGTGCCACATAGATTTCACAGAGATAAACTACCCAAGACGAACAGTTGGGGGGTTGAATTTTTCCTTGATATCTTAGATATTTTGGGTCAAGACTTGGTCATTGTTATTGAAGAGTCTAAGAAGGTGCGTCAAATTTATCCTGCCTTCAACTCTACTTTTATAGGTCTCATTCCTAAATCTAGTCACCCTCTCTTTTTTCTCTAATTTTTTGCCTGCCTCCTTATGTAATTCCATATATAAGGTTATCACTAAGGTAATAACTTCCATACTCAAGCCAATTCTTTCCAGATACATATCCTTTGAAGAGTTCTCTTTCCTTGAGGGAAAAATAATCATTAGGGCGTAAGTGTGGCTCAAGAAGGATTACATAATATCAAAGCTCAAAATATAAATGGGACTATAATAAAAATTTATTTATCCATAGGCTAGGATAGGGTAAATTGGATCTACATTAAGCTCCTTTTTACACATCTAGGATTTTTTCTTGATTTTATAAATTGGGTTATGTCATGCATTCAATCGCTATCATTCGTTGTGTTGATAAATGGTTTGACCTCTCATTTTTTCGATGCAGAAAGAGGTCAGCACCAAGGTTTTCCCCTATCTCCTCTTCTCCTTTTTCTGGTGGTGGAAGGTTTGAGTCAGCTTATTTTCAATGAAAAGAGATGGGGGTATTTCCATGGAGTGCTTATAGCTTGGAATCTAGCTATCACTCATATGTTATTTGTGGATTATATCCTAATATTCAATGGTGGTGTTATCACTCAAAAAGTTTCTCTTGGCTGCAAAAAAAAAT
Source organism: Pinus taeda (assembly GCA_000404065.3). Lineage (NCBI taxonomy): Eukaryota > Viridiplantae > Streptophyta > Pinopsida > Pinales > Pinaceae > Pinus > Pinus taeda. The sequence continues at coordinate 17,765 of APFE030153258.1, forward strand.
AAAAATAAAAATCTCTAAGGTAACCTTTACAAACCAACTTATAGATTGAAGGTTAGCCTCTTCAATCTAGAGAGGGCTCTCTCTGAAAATATAATTAATAAATTAGCACTGAATGTACATTCACACAGTGGCTAGATCTTCAGTTAAATTGTGTTGAAATAGGGTTTGGTTGGGCATGAAAGAGATATTCCATTTGGAAATGGAGTTAACCAACTAGGCTTTATGGCAACTTACCAAGATACTGACTATCTGATAAGATTGACAAAGTCAAGGTAGATAACACATCCTAGACATTTGTCATCATTATAGCTAAAAGAAGAAAATAGAACAATCCACAATAGTAGGGAATATGAAATGAATCCTAAAGTAGCTTTAGAAGATAGGAATGAACATATTTGAATCTATGAGACAGAAGGATGAATTCTGCAACATTTATTCTCATTCAAATATCAAAACACATTACATTCAAATTATATTACAAAGAAGGAAACACTAAAACATATAGAAAATACAAACTAAGAGATACCAACACATGAATCTTTATATCGCTGATCAAAATCTACTGATATTGGTAAACTGTAAATTAATAAAGTCTTCAACACACATACATTAAGTATAATTTCTTCAAAAACCAATGTTTTTTCCTCATTTCTCATGTAATATATAGGAAAAATACAATAAAGATAAGATCCACAAAGTCTGGTAGCAATAAATGCATAATATTTATAATATATGAATATTTAATTAGCAAAAAATAATCAAAATCCTATCATCTTAGCTATTCGGATCTCTATCTCGCACATAGCATTGGCCAAGGTACATTATGGACCTCATCTACGTATCTCCTTCTATTCTTCTGGAACAAGGATGAGTCATAGTTGAATTGTAGGATCTAGAATTGTTCACTCCTTCTTTGGCTTGATATCTGGAACTACAACTCATCTTCCCTCTTTGTAGAAAAACTGGTGCATTAACCTGTAAATTATATTGAAACTGTGCAACTACTCTTGTAACAAATTTCTCCCTTTAAGGCCCTTTTTACTTATGTTGAATTGTATTCTCTCCACTCCCTCAGCCACAAAAACCCTTTGAAATATTATGATAACATATAAAAAATAACTTACTGTCAAAAAGAGTAAAATGGAGTAAGTCAAAATGTTGAGGTCTAATTAGGGTTTATTCAACAAAATTAGGGTTTTGTATTTTTCTTTACCCCATGAAGTAAACTGATAATTTTTCCATGTATTTTGCAGTATGAGTAAGGAGGTATATCTTGTCTTGGCTTCTTGTCATTCTTATGGTATATTTTTGTATGATTTTTTCAACCATTAGGGTTTCTTTCCCCTTTCTGTCAGCATGCTTTGTTTTCCTTTGTTTTTTGGCCTTCTTCCCACTCTTTGAAGTTTGTGTAGTCTCTTCATCTTCATTAATAATCACTATCTCCTTGAGCTTAGGGTTTGTTTTTTCTTATAAACCCACTCTCAGTTTTTTTGTAGGGTGAGTGTGAGGTTTTGTGGAGCAAACCCTAGGTTCGGTTTCGACTTCTTCATCCCTTCTTTCTATCTTATGTTTTCCTTTTCCACTTTGAGTTGTTCTATGTTTTGCCTCCTCTTATTCTAACATCGAATTTTGTTTTCTTCTTGTCCTCCTTTCATAGACCCTAACCTATGTTTCCTTTAGAGGGTTTTCAACATGTTCTTCAATAGGGTGACTGGGTTCTCCCTTTGTTTCCTGAGCTAGGGTTTGTACAATAAACTTTAGTTTGTCCTCTCTTTGGTCTTCCAGGTGTAGGATGTCTTGTGTTTCTTTTCCTCAATTTCTCCACCTACTTGTTTAGCTCATGAGTATATAATATTTTAATCAAGCTGTGATGACAAATGTCATGAGGTTTTAGCTTAGGTTTGGTTCTGGCTTTGGTGGAGATGTTTAAGAAACTTTGGTGAAGAAAATATGGCAAATTGATCTTACTAAAACCTGTTAAATGACATAAAAACCTCATGTGATACAAATAGGCTTTAGAATACCTACTTTTGCAGGTGAAGAAAAGTTGCACAATCCTGAGGGCATTAGACCATTCAGGGTTCAACATATTTTGGAGCATTTCTGCATTTCAGTCTTGGTTCTGACATTCCTCCTTTAAGAAAAAATTCAAGTCCACATTTTGCAATCTCTGTTTCTTAAACCATCCCTCACCCTTAGTTGGAAAACTTGTGGCCTCTACAATGGATTCTTTAGTGATTGGAAACTGTAGTGTTTGAATTCTTGTTGTGGTGTCATCAAAATAATAGATGAAATCATGGCACCAACTCAGGTTGTGCCCATTGAAGCGCTAGAACATTGGTTGTCATCTTTCATTTCTAAATAGAGCCAACATCTGAGGATACACCTCAAAATACATCCCATCAGGCTCAAACCTCTTCACATGACCTAATCGACCCATATTTGCAAAGACTCTAACACTGCAAATCCTTCTACGTTCTTGAATTCTCCTAGATGGACACCGCAAACACTTTAAGAGATTTCATGCACACTTCAAATAGATTTCTAGGTTCATTGGATTTTGAGGAGAAATGCTAGTGGAAGGCTGGAAATCAAAATGTCCTAAAACCTAAAATTCTCATGTGGTATATTATGATGAAGAAGGTTCCTAGTTGGGAAGTCCTTGAGTGGAGGTTCATGTGTGGTCCTATATGGTGCTCTCTTTGCAAAATTGATGGGGAAGTTCCTCTTCATGTTTTCATGGAATTTCCCTTCTTCCAAAAAGTTTGGCAGCTTTGCATATCAGTGTTGGGACATTCAATTTCATCGGTTGGTGCCAATTTGGAGGGGGATTGGATACCAATCCCATTTTTTATCCATTTAAACCCCTCCCCCTAATGATATACTAGGGGGTTTGGTTGGCCATGAATAGGGTGGTCTTCCAGGATAAGTTTTTGGTTCCTTGACACACAACTGATAAGGCGTTGGCCATATTATGCCATTTTTCATAAGGAAAAATAGTTAACTACTCCGAGAGTGATTTCCCTTGAAAGTATTGATCTTTCGAATCCATGGGGTTATTTTGATATCGCTTCTATTAACAATGATGAACAATTTGGTGGTGGTTTTATTTTATTCCTCCCCACAAACCACTCTTTCAAAGTAAAAATGGGCATTGATCCCAGGTTAAGCAATAAAGCGGAACTCATTTCTTGTAAAAACCTTCTCCTGTTTGGAAAAGATAAGGGGTGTTTTTTGATTCATATCTTTGGTTATTCAAAGCTATCTATTAATTTACCTAATGGCATTATTTCTTGCAAGAATTTTTTTTAGGCCTATTATTGAGGAATTTTTTTTGTATACATGAATCTTTCACTTCTTTCTCATGTTCACATATTTTCAAGAAAAAGAACCATGATGTGGAATTCTTATCAAAATATGGCCTCCAGTTGGAAAAATATTTTTGGGTCATAGTAGAACAAATCAATGACCAAAATGATGAGTCTTTTTGTCACCCTTACAATTTTTTAATGACAACAAATGAAAGTTTTTGAAATCATATCCAATTTAAAGTTTCCTAATTTAAATGCAAGTTTTTACTTGTTGATTTCTACTATCGGACACAACTCTCTTTCTCAATATGACCTCACAGTTTCTGGGAAAATGGTTATTTTCAATGTTTTCAGTGATGAATGCACCATTTTCTTTGGATTTTTTTGTTTAAAATCTCACATATATTATTAAAGTTTTTTCTTTTTGAACCACCAGATTTAGTGTTTCTTCCTTGATTGTCTTTTTCTCGGTACGACAATGTATTTATGTAGTACAATTTTAGGAGGATTTTGGTCTCTTACCTTTGATATGTTTTAAGTTTTGATAGTTGTTGGATATATAAAAATACACCCTTTAAGTGTATATACAAAATGTAACTTAATTGTTTAACTGTGAATGAAATTACATGTTTTTTTTCTTTTTAATCCGTTTTGAAATTATTGTTGTTAAAAAAAGTTCTGTATTTACATCCATATAGTTATTAATAATTTTTTATTTCATTTTCATCTTTTAAATATTAATAAATTCTAAAGGCTGAATGATATGATGTTTGAAACATTCTAATAGGGGATTGTTGATGAAATGCGAATAATTGGATTGTGGAAAGAGTTATTCCCATAACATGCACATCAAACATATGTAATCAATGAATTTTTTAATGTATAATTAGAGAGTTAAATTATCCCATGAATTATTATTTTTCAATTGTTTCTTTGTTGTAGATAAGAAAATATATTGGAAACCATCAAGTGCATAAGACAAGATGACAAGATAGAAAAGGGCTGGATAAAAAACTTGTGATTACTTGTTTTTCCTTACTTAACATTTCATGTGTTATGATGTTTAAATTTTAATTAATTAAAAATTTATAGTAGTACATGGATGTTTTTTTTATTAGGTGCTAATGTACAAATAAGAGTCATCTAAACATTTTATTTGCATTAGATTAAGTATGGATTGCAAGTAAATGTTATACTTAAGGGTTACTAAATAATTTGTAAGAATTTGTATTGTTGCTTGAATTTATAATTAATGGAACAATAATATACATTCAATTATCTCTATGCTTTGTCAATAAGTCTCGTCTAGTGTTAAGAAATGAACTAGAGTTTAGGTGCAACTCTCTATTAATCCAAGTTGTACAAGGAATGGACTGAAAGGTAGAAAAGGAAAAAAACACACACACAAACACATAGAAATATAGTATAGTGCACATTAGTCTAGTGAAAATCTAACATATATTAATAAATAAAATAGTAGAATACCATAGAACACAAACTGGTTAGAATGGTGGTAGTTATTTATGAAGAAAGTGAGAGATGGTGGCTACACACATTCAAAAACGTTATTACAAGAGGTTGAAAGAAAGGAAGTTTAACATAAACAAAGAATCCTAGAGCTCCAAAAACCAAACCCTAGAAGATGAAGCACTAAAATATTTGCAGTCTCGAGGCGGTTAGTTGGGACATCAACTTCCCCAAGGCCCAACATTTGCATACAATTTCTAGTTAGGGAACATTGTAGCTCGTTAGAAATAAATATACAAGGAATACAGCTTTAACTAGGGAAAAGTCATGCCATGACAACCCCTACACCCCTTAAATTTCCAAGAAACATTGTTTAGGGCCTCAAAATGGCCCCAAAGGTTTTGGGACCAAAACTAAGGAAAAACTACCAAGAAGATAGATAACTATTGAGTTAGTTGAAGAGGTGGGTGGTCATTGATATCCTCTTGGATTAGTCCTCCCCCATTAGGAATAAATGGTCTCCATTGCAACAAGTTCTCTCATGATATGGGGAAACTTCTACTAAATTTGGCTCGTAGTAAGCCATTTTCCTTGGTAAAGAAGGTGCTTTTCTTTGACAACTTAGTAGCTTTGGATATGTTTTTGTTGCATATTTTGTGTCTTGGTGTCCATATCCAATCCACTATAGCATTTTCAATTCATTCATGATTGATTTATATCAGGGCTAAATGCTTGGATACCTTGAAGGTGTCCAATAGAGGTGGAAAATATGGTCGAAGTAGCTCCACATTAAATATTGGGTGCAAGCCAAGGAAAGTGGGAATACTTAACTCAAAATTGTTTTCACCAATATCCTTTCTTATTATGTAAGTCCAATATCATAGTGGTATGTTCTTGCTATGGTGGAGAGTTTGTCTTTTTGTAAATGCAAACCCATCTTATCTCCAACCTACAACTTATGTGGAAGCAGTTTTTAGTCATGTCATTGCTTGTAATTGGCATTGGTTTTCTGCAATATATTATGAACCTATTATTAGTGGTGTTGGAATTGTTCAACAAATTTGGCTACTCTATTTGTAATAACATGAGCATGGAGAACTATTCTAGATAAGATGAAATGTGAATGTCTACATCAATTGGGGTCGATGGTTGGAACTCCAAGAAAATATAAAAAGTACCATGAGAAATAAAGTTATGGAGGTATTTGTTATAAATTTGTTGAACACAATGAAGGATTTTGTACCATGTACACAGACCCTTGCAATTTTACTTGTGCAAGATATGGACAATGATCTTGTTGAACACTTCTATTTTTCCATATCTTTGGGGATCAAAGACAATTGATTTGGTCAACTTGGTATCCATTAAATACCATAGACTAGACTAGAATGTACTTAGGAACCCATTGTCACTATCTAAAATAATGCTTCAAGGTAGCCCAAAATAAACACAAACATTCTCAAATAAGAGTTAGCAGTGGTCTCAATTATGACACACTTTTTGTATGGTGCCAAAACGACCATCTTATAGAACTAGTAAACAATCACAAACACAATTGTTCTCATGCTTGGTGGAGGGAAAAACTGACATGTAATCCATAAAGGTTGATTCCCAAGGCTCATATAGGGTAAGTAGAGGATTGCATAGCCCTTGATTCTTGATGAGGTTTAGTAATGGCATGGGTAGTGCACTATCTGATATACTGGGGAACATCTTAGCAAAGCTCTAGCTAGTAGAAATACTTCTAAAGACTTGATATTGTCTTTTCCATACCAAAATTCCTCAACAATTTTCTATAATGGGCCTCCCAGATCAGCTTGCCACACTTGCTTGAAGGAACACAAAGGTGGCCCAAGTAGCACAAGAGTGCATCCTAGAGGTGGAAGTCTAGAACTTGTTTACCTACAATCAACATCTAGTATGTCGTAGTGAAGTTAGTGTCATTGTTATATCATTATGGCCACCTATAGGTCTCATGCCAACAAGAGTTAAGAATTGTGGTTAGTGCCATAATTGGAGGTTGATTGAGGTAGCTTGTCACATGATTAGTGCTACCCTTTTTTGTATTTGATGTTCAAGTGGAATTTTTGCAAGTATGTGGACCATTCCTACTGATGGTCATTTTGAAACTTTCTTAATATATGTATGAATTTCAGAGGCTCGTGATCAATATGGAATATCATCTCCTTCCACCATGGGCATCTCTACATGATGGACTACATCTCCTTATCAAATGTGGTATATCTCTAGATAATATTGTTGGTAAATTTAATTGGGCTTTAAATTCTGTTACATTAAATTATCAATCTAGGTTTATAAACTTAAGAACTGCATGACAAAAATATCAAGGATTCAATTTCTAATTCTACAAAATGTAAATTGATATGAAAGGAAATTTTAATCTAGAAAATTCATGGAAATCTAAACTACGGAAGAAATAGAAATCTTAATCTAGGAAATCAACGGAAATTTAATCTATGAAAGCATTAGCAATTTAATCTAATAAAGCACTGGAAAATTAATCTATGAAAACATGAAAACTTAGTTTATAAATGCATGGAATCTCCCTCTATGAAAGCATGTAAACTTAATTTGTGAAAGAATGAGAATATGTAATCTAGATAGGTAAGTAAATTTAATCTACAAAAGCTTGTAAATTTAATCTAGAAAGCATGAAAATTTAATTTATGAAAGAATTGGAAAATTAATCTATGAAAACATGAAAATTTATTTTATGAAAGCATGGAATCTTCCTCTATAAAATAATGTAAACTTAATCTATGAAAGCATGAGAATATTTAATCTAGAAAAGCAAGTAAATTTAATCTATGAAATCTTGTAAATTTAATATAGAAAGAATTTGAAATCTATTTCTATGAAATCATATAAACTTATTCTAGGAAAACATGTAAATCTAATATATGAAAGTGATTAAAATCTAGTCTATGAAAGCCACTGAAATATAGTCTATGAACAAAGAAATGAAAGAGTGAACATGCTTGGCAAAGGGGGGCCCTCCAATTCTCAACAAGCACACTAGAAGTTGAAAATTAGAATAACATCATATATTAAGTGAGACAGGCTTGGAAAAACATAGCTACAATGATAATTCTTCAAGTATTTTGATTATAAATCCTAAATTTATTCTCCCTTACTCATCTCTCAATGGAGAAAACACTCCTATTTATACATGATTTCCTTTTAGAAGAGGGTAACCTACTAATAAATTTGGATCCACTTTTCTCTAAATACAACCAACTTGCTAAAATTAGGAGATCATTATCTCTACAAATCCTCTCACAACTCTCTAATAGATTTGATAGGAGACACTCATCAAAACTTCCATGATTCTTCTCCATGGATTGTGCTTGAATAATGATCTCAAATCTTCCTCGCGTATTTAAGAGTTTGAAGAGGAAATTCGAATTTGAGGCTTAGTGGAAAAATATGACTTTGTTGGAACCTTCAAATATGCCTATAAACATCACACAACTCATCCAACTTTTAGATATAAGTGAATACATGTTATTTTTCTAATATTTAATAATAAATTCACTCAGAATACTAAAATAAATGTTTTGGAAAATAATAAGTCTAAACCCATATATAATCATGAAAATGGTCTTATTGGAAGGTTATGGAGCTTCGAAATATGGTAAAAATTGAAGGAACTTGAAAGAAGGTAAGTGAAAAATATGATATTTTGGAGAGCCAAGAGGTACTAAAGAGTGCTTCACTATGATAGGCCGCCGAATTTTCTTCCTAAGTGAGGATTTCACTGATAGCATAGTCAAAGGCATCCATCTCAATATCAAATGTTTGTTGTAGGTCTAGTAGGGTGAAGCTTGGTATGGATTAGTAATTAAAGAATTTTCCTTCTTCTCTTGTTGGGATGAACTGTTGGGAAAAATACTGGAGTTGGGGGGGGGGGGGGGTGGCGGGGTGAATCAACATTTAAATTTTCACAATGACGATTTTCCTTTTCAAACTGTATACACTATTTTACTGAAACCAACCAACATATGTCCATGCCTATAAAGAATGAAACCAACATATAGATAATAAACTTTGATAAATAGATAATTCATTGTATTAAATCAGAGTGTGATGCATTTACTAAGTAGTAAACAGATGCAGTGAGAACAAAATAAATCAACACACATAAGCAACACACATGAACACCATGATTTTTTAGGTGGAAACCTAATGTGGGAAAAAACCACCATTGTTGTCATCTCAATATTCAATCTTCTTATAATAAAAAGTGTTTACAAGTTTTGTACTAGTGCGGACTTTTCAGTATGCAAGCATCTACCTACTGAAGGCTACAACCTTCACTCGTTTTCTAGCTTCTATTGGAAGGGAGCTCCAACCCCTTATCTCTTGTACTAGCTTATATGTTTACGAGTACGTAGGCTCTGGCCTACAAAAGGCTACTACCTTCACTCTTCCTCCAGGGACCATGTTTCATAAATTTTCAGACTGGATACTCCTAGTACACATCAACACAATATGTAGGCCATGTTTCATCAAATTTTCATACTGGACCATTCAGTAACATTGATGCTCAAAATCAATCACCACTGCAATACAACTATCAAATACAATTGCATCTATCAATAATCAGTCAATCTCAACAATCAGATCACTGTCACCAGAACACAGAGTTGAACCCAAAACACTGTATCAAAAACCAAAACCAACTACAATCTCAAAAATCATACTTCAGAATATATACGCTACTTCAATGAATCCAACCTGCATGTATACACTACTTTCAGCAACACAAACTGCATATACCTCTAAAGATACCGAATCATCAAACTTCTAAATCAAAAACTATACTAATCAGAGACATTCTAAAGATCTATTGTCATATTACAGAGTTCTAAACAGATAGCAGCAGAGATCACCCTTCTTACTCAATCAATAAATCAACTAGACTCAATCTCATTATATAATCAGTTTTACTTTCAGATCTAATAAGAAATCATTGAAAAACAATAGTAAAATAGTAGCACTGGTCAAATAGATCAGTAATCTTTGAAAAACAAGCTTTTCTTCTTCATATGCTCCTTGAAAGTGTTGAACTGGCATGTATACGTGCCTTCACCAAGGCAAACCTGCATATAGATCTGCAACTAATAACTTATAACTTTGAAGATATTCCAGACTTTAGATATACCCAAATTGTAGCGTATAAAGGATAAAACATGAATTAGTAAGCATATCTAGACTATATATTATCATATCATACAATGATAAGTCCTTTCAGGTCTCATGATCATGATCCAACATTGTATCCAAGGGTGCACAAGATATTTCAGATCTATATCATAACCGTAGCCCTTACAACCCAAAATATACTTTAGATAGAAGTATTCATTAAAAAATCCTTTTACTTGCACACTTATCCCTTTGATCTTCTCCTCCTTATATACTTAGAGCCTTTTTCAATACCTCAGACCAAAACAACATTTAGAACATGTGGTATTCTAAGATGGGATCAAGTAACCGTAATTCCACTCAATATTGTGGGCTAATACCACGGTATGGACCCTTGGTATTCTTTAACCTTAATTTTCCATCCCATACCCGCTTTTCATCTTGTGAAAGTGCGTGCATACGTATATGCTCCTTTTGTTCTGTGAACCCGCTTGTATACACTACTTGGACTAGGTGAACCAACTTATACAACTTAAAACATTAGTTTTCTTCAATTGCTTGATTATGATCTATAAACCTTTGTTCCATCATCTTGTTCCTCTGTGTCATTACTCTATTACCTATGAATTGACCTGTTACATTGTGAGCAGCCCTTTATCAATTCTGAATTGACGTGTGTGTGGGTTGCCATCAAGGACAACACATGTACCATAATGCCAACAATCTCCCCTTTTGGACTCCATAATGCCAACATGAAATACTATTACACTTGTTGCAATAAGTTGTTTTCTTTGAACTTTTATTAGGAATATTCTATTAAAAAAATTAAGGATAATCATATATACATATTACAAAATTCGTTTACAAAATAAGATAATTGTGTGCATGGTAAAACAGTATGCACTAGTACATTAAACATATATATACAAATCGACATACAATTATCATATCGTTATATTTTCAAAAAAAAATGTTTATAAATATTTAAATTCACATGGTGCTTTATAAAGTGGAGAAAAAACACTAGTGCCTTAATTTCGTTTATTGGGATCTACTAAATCTATGAAAAAAATTAGACAATAATGTTTTTTATTAAATATAATGTTATACCACATTTAAAAATGCCTGGTATTGTTAACACAAATGTACATATTGATACATAATGTCTATGTGGTGGGAATTAAGGACTGTAAAAGTGGGTTTTTTTTTGGTAAATTGATAGCAACATGGTTTTTCATCCGATGTAATAAGGGGTCCAGTTGCAATGGATAACAAACACCCCATATACAATTTAGAAAATCCTATTAAAATTTGTTGCTTTAAAAAAAGCTATTTTGGAATATAGAGAGGGAAACCAAAAGAAATGAAAATCAAGTTGGGGCTTCCAACACGATACGTAACTATGAAACCTTTCCATTTCTTGGAGAATGCACTAAAAGTTGTTTGAGTCAAACCTTTCTTGCACAAATATCCCTTCTAAATTCTGCCAAAAGAATGAAATAAGGAATAGGGTTTTCTTTTATAAAAGGTACATTTAAAAAAATGAAATTTCCTTCTTTTTTTAAATGCACTGAAAATTGTTTGAATCAAATAAGAAAAATATTGAAATGGTTAATAAAAAGAAATCACAAGCTTGAAATTTATCCTCTATGGATTTTTATATGACTTATGATGATCCCTTACAAATTTGAGTCTTAAAAGAGTCCACCAGTTTCAAAGTTTTTACTAGTAAATCTTTCTTGCACAAGTATCCCCAAATTTTTTTGGCAAAATAATGAAATAAGACTTATGGTTTTAATTTATAAACATGCATTTATAGAAATTAAATTCCTTCCTTTTTTGTACATTTCAATGCATTAATGATAAATATGAGTGTTCGATTCATCGACTACATTGTCTTAGCTTTGCATGCTCCCCTAGTTCGAAGGCCCTCTCTTCCTTGTTGGTTCCACCCATGGACCCTCCGAAGTTTGTTCTGGAGAGGGTCCACTCTCCCACTGCACCCTCCTAGATGAGGCTTCCTCTACATTTTCATGCCTTATCTCCTCCCTCGGCCCCCCTCGTGACCGTCCTACTATTTCCAAGTTTGTAAAAACACTTATTGATATCCTTGAGATTTTTCTTTCCCCCTCTCTGCCCAAAAGAGATTCTCTCTCTTTTTGAAAGGGGTATGGTTCGACAATTTACTATCCTTTGACCCTCTCCAAAAATAGTGCAAAAATGGGTCAAGTGAAATTGGTCTCACTCAACCGAAGGGAAAATATCCATTAGATTATGTGGAAGAGGCTTCTTCAAATTATACTTTGAATCTAAAGAAGACAAAGATTTTCTATTAAAAAATGGTCCCTTTTTCATGGATACCAAAGGTATTTATTTAAATAGATGGACCCCAAATTTTGATCTAGAGATTGAAGTGCCAAATGCAATGCTAGTTTGGGTTCTTCTTCCCCACCTCCCTCTTAATTGTTGGGGAGATTAAAGTAATATGAAATTTTTTTGGAAAACAAATTGATCAAAGTGAACTAAAATAAAATGTGCATGCATGTGCCAGAATCTGTGTGGAATTCAACTTGGGGAAAGGGCTTCCAGAAGCAGTGAAAATAAAGGTTGATCAATGGACGCACATACAACATCTGGACTACGGTTATATTCCATTCAAATGCAAGGTATGTCATGACTATGGTCATTTCACAAATAGATCTTCAAAGAAAGAAGTACAAGAATCAGTAGAATCGCAAGACCCTCAATGGGTTCCAGTTAAAATAATAAATTTGGGTCCAAGGTCTCTAAATCTACTGTGCCCTCCTCCTCTACTCCTAGAGATTCCCCTCCTTCCTCTTCTCCTCCCATCTTCAATTCCAACCCTTTTTGATCTATAGCTTCTGTCCCAAACCCTTCCCTTTCCAATATGGTCATTCCTCCTCTCCTAGATTCTCCTCTCCCTGCCCCCCTTGATCCCTCCTCTCTTCCCCCCTTCATCCTCACACTGATCCCTCTATCCCCCCATTGTGTCCTGTCCCTCCTCCCCTCGAAAGGATCCTTACCAGAAACCAATCAAAGGACTCCCTTATTCTCTCTGATAGCCACAAGAGGTCTGGAAGGAAGACCAACAAATAATTAAGGGATGAAACAAAAACAAAATAAATGGAATTGAGAACCCAATAGCCAATGGAGACATATATCGGGAAAAATATTGGAAACAAGGATAAAACACATTAGATAGTTAGAGGGAAAGCTCCCTCATCCAAAAATCAAAATAAATAATGAATATGGTCTCTTGGAATTATAGGGGCCTCAAACACTCCACGAAAATCAATACAGCAAAAGATCTATAAAAATCAGAATGTCCAGAAATTTTTTTAATCTAAGATACCAAATCCTCTGAACAAGAAATGGATCAAATAATACAAAAAATAAAATTCTATGAAGGAATGTCAATAAAAGCAATATGAGATTTAGTTGGAATATGCACAGTGTGGATCAAGTCCACTTGGGATCTATCATCTCATCTCAAAGAACCTCACTAGATCAAATCTGATCTAAGAAATGAAATCAAAGGAAATCAAATTTTCATCTACTCTCCCTCTCACTACCGAGATAAGGAGCATTGTTGCCACTCCTTGACTGAGAGTCTAAATATGGAATTGAACAACAATATAATAATAAGAGGTGACCTAAATTTAATCCCAAGTGTTGATGAAAAGTAGGGAGGTAGCTTCCAGGATGATCCCTTCAAGGATATCCTCAAAAAAATCATATATAAGCATAATCTAATGGACATAGTGCCAAAAAATGGGAAATACACATGGAGTAACAAAAGGTTAGGACTGGGAAACATAAAAGAGCGACTAGACATATTTCTTATTCAAGACAGTCTAATATCATAATACAGTGCAATAAGTTCAAATTTTATCCTTTCAGTAGCTTCATACCACAAGCCCATAGGTATCAAATTAGGGGATAGTGAAAATTTGGGTCCCCTCCCTTTTAGATATAACCCTCTTCGGGCCACCCACAAAGAAGAAAGATCGATGATCACAACAGCATGAAAACAAAGAGTAAATGGGTCATCGATATTTCTTTTGGAGACAAAGCTAAAAAATGTCTAAAAGAGTTTAAAAATATGGGCAAGAACAAACTGCAAAGAACCCCAACAAAAGAAAATCGAGTTGCAAAGAGAGCTGGAGCAAGTGAAAAAAAAGTTAGAGGAAGGAGAGGAAACAAAAGAAAAGTAGTTGAAAGAGAAATAAATTCATTGGGAAATATATAAAAACAATAGGAAAGAAGAAGAGTCATGGAGGCTAAATTCAAGAAATTTGTGGATTCAATCTAGTGACCAAAATACCATTTTTTTCACAACACTACAAAAACGAGGAAAATAAAAAACCATATAGATACAATAAAAGGAGTGTTAGAAATCAAAGGACAAGAGGAATTTAAAATATAAACGCATTATCATTATAAAACTGCACTAATAGTTGATCCGATTAATCCAAATTATGATGAATTTACTTGTAATATCCCCCAAAAACTTTCTGAAGTGGCTAATTCAAAAAAATTAAAAGAAGGATTGAAGCCCTCTTCCTTTCATCGATTTCAACCTATATCTCTCTGCAACTCCTCTTACAAACTAATATATAAGATATTGGTCAATCGTATAAAACCTCTTCTATCTACCTTGATCTCTAATAATCAAGGAGGTTTCCTTCCCAGCAGGAAAATTGTTGTATAATGGTTGTGCAAGAAGCTATCGACTCAAGGCTGGCTAGAAAATAACAAGGATTTATAATGAAACTTGATATGGCCAATGCCTTTGATAGAGTCAATCTCTCATGTCTCTGAGTTGTCCTTCATAAATTTGGCTTTGCTCCCAAACTCATAGATTTCATAAAATCCTACATAATAGGCCCATGGATATCCCCCTTATAAATGGAAAGCCTAGTTGCTTTTTTCAAAGCTCAAGAGGCTTGAGACAGTGCTTCCCTCTCTCTCCTTTCCTATTCATAATAATGGTCGAATCTCTTAGTAGGAACTTGGAACAAAGCAGGAGGAATGCCTCTATTGCATGACTTTTCTTTAGTAAAGGTGTTAAGAGTATCAACCATTATTTATTCATTGATGACACCTATTATTAGGTGGTGCTATGTGCATAGTTTCAAAAAGGTTTAAAAGAATCTTGGATATATTTTTGGAGGTATACGGTTGCCTCCTAAATAATTTGGAAAGAAAAATATATGGTTTGAATGTCCTAGCAAGAACACTTCAATACATATCCCAAATATTAGGGGTTCCCTTCCAAGCAAATGGGACCATTTTAAATACTTGGGACTTCCTATAACAAAAGAAATCGTGAAGTCGGAAATATGGAATAATTACATAGAAAAGATGAAGAAGAAAATTCAACAATGGGGAATCCTTTGGCTTAACCTTGTAGGGAGGATAAGATTGATTAAATCAATTTTATCTGCTCTTCCTCTCTACAAAATTTTTGTTATTCATGAACCAACTAGAGTAAATAAGAAATCAAACTGATAATCAAGAAATTTTTATGGAAGGGGGTAAGAATGATACAAAAAAATTAGCTTGGTTAAATGGAGCTAAGTAACCGCACCTTTAGAAAAAGGAGGTATCTCCATCTGTCTTCCTGGTTTAATGAATATTTCCCTGGGAGCTCAGGTCATTTGGAGATTTACAAACGGAGATTCCACTTAGTGGAAGAAAGTTTTAGAGACAAAATATCTTAACTACCCTCGCCAGTCATTTCTCACTAGGAAAATTTCTATCAAGCCATGCTCTCAAATTTGGAAATCAATAAAAAAAAACATCTCCCTTTTGTTAAAGAAAACACATCGAGAATCCCTGGGGGCAGTTGGAACATAAATATTTGGAGAAATAGTATAATGGGAAATCCTCCTCTTTCAAACCTACATGGTATTCAAGAACTAAAAAATTGGATGGTCAAAAAGGCATATGCTATCTAGAACAAATATTAAATTAAAACCAGAATGATAATTCTTGGGATAACTAGCTTCCTCCATATTTCTCCCAAGTCCTCAAACCTTAATGGGATATCATCCTATCTCATCTCAAAGGAGCATCCCCAATTAGTTATGGCCAACAAGACTCCTTCCATTAGAACTCAACAGGTGGGGAGTTCACAGTCAAATCAGGGTATTCAAAGGTTCAAGAGAGTCACGATCATCATCATTGGTCCCTTCGGAAAGTAGTTTGAAAGATTTAAAGTCTTCCAAAAATAAAAATATTCATTTGGGTCATGTTAAAAGGGAAAATACTTATAGCAGAAAACCTAAAGAAAAAAGGCATTCCTTGCTCATCTCGTTGTGCTCTATGCAAAGAAGAAGAAGAAGAAACAATCCAACACATATTTTTCAGTTACAGATTTGCTAAAGAGTGTTGGACAATGTTGATTGGTCTGATTGAAGTAGCTATCAACACCAATATCACCATCACTGAACTTTGCTTAAATTGGAAAGACAAGTACCCATATTCCTTAAAAAATAAAAACATGATTAAAATATTCTGGAACAATCTTCCCTATTTTTTATGTTTGTAAATTTGGCTTGCAAGGAACAACCAATTTTTCCAAAATATCAAGCCAAAAGTAAGGAAGGTTCTTGCTAAAACTCGAGGATTGGCAGCAAAATTAATTTTTTCAAAAGGAGTGAAAAATATAGATTTCAATCTCCTCCAACACGAAGAAAACATATGGATGAGGTTATTTCCATATAGGGCACAAAATTTCAAAAGTCTTCAAAGAATAACAGCAAGTTTAAAGAAAAAGAATTTATGATGTGGATAAGTACACTAAAGAGACCATGTTTATTCTTCGATGGAGCCTCAAAATGAAATCCAGGGAGAGTAAGTTTTGGTGGCTACGTAATGGATCACGAAAAGAAAAATGTGATTGTGTTTGAATGGGGCCTTGGATTAGATTCCAACAACAAAGTTGAAGCATCTGCATTTCTTTTGGGATCTCAGATCCTTAAAAGGAAAAGTTATCTTGATCCAGTGATTTTTGGAGATTCTTCAATCCAAATCCATCTAATGATTAAGAAATAAAGGCTGAAAAATGTCGGCCTCGAGAAAATAAAAAACAAAATTCAACATCATCTAGAAAATCTAGGTAATGTAACCTTCTACCATATCTTGAGAGAAAATAACAAGGATGTTGACAAACATGTCAAGAATGTGGTATATCTTCTCCAAGGAGATTTAAAAATCGAAAATGAAGTTTCAAATCAATCTATCCCCTAATTCACTTTGTCCTTTTCCTTTTCCTTTTCTAACCTGCCACCTCGTGCTTTAGACAATCATCCTCAAAATCTTGCTCAATCATGTGCATGTCAGCATTATTATCCCAATGAAATTTTCCTCTATTCCAATATCATTCTCAAGCTACTCCTCTTCTAGCTCTTTTCCTCCTCGTGCTCCTCCCTTCTTTGAGTCTCAGATCATGATTTTGACTCCTCCTTATTTATCTCCCTACCCCTTCTCTTCTCCCCTGCATCGGGTCCCCTCCTCTCTTTTCGTGAACACGGTGTCTTCCCCTTCTTAGTGTCCTCCTTCCACGCTAACAGTGCCCTTCTCATCTAGCGCGGTGCCTTCCCCTTCTGGTGTAGTGCCCTTCTCCTCTAGTAGACATCCTTCATTCCTCCAAATGGATCTAATGGAAAATCCTTCTAAGAGTCATCCCTGCACTCACTTCAAAGTGAATAAGGTTGCGTTAGAGCATATTAAATCAACGTTAGAGCAGTTGCACAATCAAACAATATCAAATCACGCTTTCATCTTTCAGCAACTCAGCAAGCACATAGAGGAGTTAGAAAAACTCAACAACAGATGTGCACACTTAGAGAACACTGTCAATTTCTTGAGAGAAGTCATAACAAAGAAGCCAGGGGAAAGTTCCAATACTGTAGATCAGAGCAGTAGGAACCAACCAAAAGAGGAAAAAAAAATCAATCAATATTAAAAGGATTCATGAACCTAGTGCATCAACATAATTTTTGTATTCAGTCAAATGAAATCTCAAATCTAGTTATCTTCTAACATATATCTTTTTCTATGAGATGTAAATGTAAATTTCTATCCAAAAGTATGTCAGGATCTTCAAGCTTAGCACTGTAGGCAAACTAGGAATTTATCTCTTCAAAAATTTTGTAATTGGAAGCACAACTTCCCTCTTTATTTTGGAATGAAAATCAAAATATCCGACTTTGTTAAAAAATAAGAAGATAAATGTGAGTGTTATTTTTTATTTTTTCAAACATGGTTCTTTTTAATAGAAAGCACAATGATGTACTTAATATGTTAAAACACACTACTAAACAAGTTATGGTGAAAATTACACTTTTCAAGGAGGAAAAGTGTGCTCTGTAGAATATGGCTTTAGGCAGCTATGGTTTCCCTAGCTGCCAAAGTTTTTCTTACAAGCCCAGAGAAGTATTTGAGCTCTTTTGGATCATGGAACCACAGATGTGTGGATCATTGACCTGAGCATGACTCCACTGCTTTGAGACCCCTCGAACCTTTTGCTTCACTTGTTTCTGCTACCGATCATGTCTTCTCTTTGCTAGAGCATTTTGTTCACTATGCCATGGAGGAGGAGGTAGCATTTAGAGCCCTTATGCAAGCTCAAAAACCTTAGGGGACTTCTTCTCCCCAAAAAAAATTGTGAAGAAGTTAGCCCAATCCCTACAGTGGAACTCTCTCCTTTCGATCCATGGAAGAGAGCCTTAGCTCTCTTAGAAAAATCATTGATCAACAAGTTTATGGGCTTGTGGTCGTATCCAAAAGATGTGGAAATCTAGATCATGGAATAATGGGCCGCCAAGCTTCAAGGCCAAGTAACTTTCTTTGCAGTTGGAAGGGGCTTCTATGTTTTTTTGTTTCTCAATAAAATGGAAAGATATTTTATTTTCAGATCAGGTCCATATTTCATCAGGTCTATAGGCCTCCTTATCATTCCATGGACTCTTTATTTCTATCCAGATTCTAAGATCATTATTGTGCTAATGTGGGTTTGAATTCCACAGCTTCGTCTTCATATTTTGGGTCTTGATGCACTAAAATACATTGGGAACAAGCGCGACCACTATCTAGATAAAACATAATCAAAATGAGGTCAATTTTCTTGTGCTCGCATCTCTGTTGAGGTAAACATCAATGAAGGTTTACCAGAGGCCCTAAAGATAAATATTGGATAATGGAGCTATATCCAAGAATTGGACTATTAGAATTTTTTTTTCAAATGTGTCGACTGCCACACTCATGGGAACTTTGCAAAAAATACCCCTAGAAAAAAAAGTATGAGTAGGCCCAAGCCCTTGTTTCTAAAGAGGCGAGTTTCCAACGAGCACAAAAGCAAAGAAGGAATCAACTTTTAGGTACCTATAATACTAGTTTATCTCTGATATTATTATTTTGTGCCCCATAGAAGCCCACTATTGTTATTTTTGTGCCCATAAATTATTATTGTTATGTAGCCCCTAATTATATTTTGACCCTTTAGACTCTTATACATACCAAGGAGGTTTTGTCATTTGAATCATCCAATAATTTTTCATTTATGTGATGTAAAGGGAGGTTTCCTCCTCAACGTGACTTATTATATAGTTGTTGATCTGTATTTTCTTATGTTTATGTGTTATTTGGTCTAGATACATAACATTTGGTGTCAAAGCTCTTGATCCTAAGGTTTTTCTGCTTCAAACAGTTCATCGTGGTATTTTTGATATAAATCTTGTTCAGCGAAGCTTCAAACTTTGAAATTTACACCACATTAAGGAAAAATATTTATTAACATCTTGTTACAATTTCAGACATTGGTTCACTATATTTTCAGATATATGATCCAAGGAAGTTAGGGTTTCAACATGCTCCATAATTCAACCTCAAACAGGTGTCCCAGGGAAAATAATCATAACTTTCTCTTCAAGAATCTGATTTAAATTTTGTAAAAAGTGACTAACATTGCATGAATTTTAGTTTTTTTCATATGATTTTAAAGGCAAACTGTTAAAATAGTGACACGTGGCATACCATACAAATTCACTGTACTAAATCAGTCTATAATCAGGTCATCATGAGAGATTTGGAATAACTTCATCTTGAATAAGCCAATCTTCATCTAACTAGTGGGGTTGGAAATAAGACATAAATTTCTACCACAGGATTTAACTTTAGACCTTGGGAGGCCAAAATCACATAGATACAATAGATTCAAGGTTAGCCTTATCAACAAGATCAAAATCAAGCTCTTAAAAGGTGTGCATTTTTAATTTTTCATAAATTTTGTTTCAAATATTAGTTTACAATTATTCAAAGGGCATAATGAAGCATATATATCATTAATTGATTCCAAAATTGCGTGCCCCGCCCCCCCCCCTATACCCCCCCACAAAAAAAAAATCCACACCCATTAAGCCCTCAAAAAGCTCTATTATAACACATGAAGAAGAATAAATACAACATGATATATCAAAATTACGGGACCAAGTGCAACAATTTTCGCTCTTGCAAAGAGAAATATAAAATGAAATCAAAGCCATAAATGTTAAGATGGATGGTTTAGAAGAAAAAATAAAAGGGGACATGGAAAATTTAAAAACATACATGGAAGGTTTGAAGGATGGTTTAAAAGTAGAAGTGGAAGGTTTGATAAAATTTATAAAAGAAATGTTTCCTAATGGTGATAAGGTATTCCTTGAAACTCATGATGAGAAAAAAAGGAATTTGAATCATGATTTTAGAGAATCTAACTTTGGGTGGAAGGCCAACCATATTCCAAAGATCAATATGAGAAATTTTTATGGCAAGGCTCTCGTAACATGGATACTACAAATGGAGCAATTATTTTATCT
Source organism: Pinus taeda (assembly GCA_000404065.3). Lineage (NCBI taxonomy): Eukaryota > Viridiplantae > Streptophyta > Pinopsida > Pinales > Pinaceae > Pinus > Pinus taeda. The sequence continues at coordinate 38,592 of APFE030153258.1, forward strand.
ACACGATGCACAAAACATACAAAAGGTACGCACTGCATCTTTATATTTAGAACCCAATTATTTTTTGTCAGATATCGATGGATTTATTCTCATAAATCACTTGTCACTTGGACAATATTTATGTAAGAATTGATAGCACATTATGAGGATTCAAAGATCAATGCCTTCTTTAGCCATATGATAAATCTCAAACAAAAGGGTGCAGCAGGGGAGAACATTGAAGACTTCCAAATATTGAATATCAAGGTAACTGATATTCTAGAGCATATAAATGATGTCTTCATATGTGTTTTGGGAAAATTTAGTGTTCTTGGACAAACATATAACCCTCTAGACTTAGTAGCAGGTCTAGAAACAACAGACAAAGTAATCTCTACCTTTCGTATAAACATTAGATAAAATAAGTGAACAGAGAACCTACTTGTAGCTTCTGCTCGTTCCTTATCTCCCTTGACCAATTCCGTTGCTCCTTCCCATACTTAAGTTGCTTGAGAAGTACCTGCACATAGACAGAAACAAGAACCCATCAAAGCAAATGATAATGATCTATTGTTTATAAATAACATGGAATCAAGAACATGATATACATATGAAAGCGTCAACATATAACACAAGCACAAGGAAAACGTTTTGCAGAATTTATTGATAAGAGGAAGAATTACAACCCATATGTGCTCGATCCAGTGACACTCTTCCAATTTAATCCCATCCTCTCCACCTCATGACAAGCAAGACACTTCAACACTATAACAATACTTACAATCAATTCTAATCTCATATCACCAACATCTCCTTACAACTCAATATCTTTCAGCCCCTGATCTCTTAGATGAGTGATTTTTTTATAGGTTAATGAAGGAGGTTATGCCATCAATGGTGATAATGGATGCCTTTCTAAATTTAGAAATCAGTTCCATGGAAGAAGGGATAGGGGATCGATGTTCCCTAACTCCCTTCTTCATCCAAATGCAAACTCAAAGGAGTAGGTGGCACTGAGAAACTTCTAGAGGCTTCCAATGGATAAGAAATATTCAAACCCTCATGGAATTTCGTTCAAATTCGCCCAACGCAGGCCAAAGAGGGACCAAGTGCACTACATAGCACCCTATCAATTGGTTTGCATTACAGCGCACCCTAATGAAGGCCTACCTGCGCTGATCTTCTTAGAGGTAGTTTTTGGATGTTTTCAATGATGGAACTTCTTGGGAAGTGAGGCATTCTGATTACTAACTTCTTTAGGGCATGTAACAACTGCATTAGGGGTTGATGGGCCCTAATAGCATCAATCTATAAGTTGGGGTTGATGTGCCCAAATGCATATGTAACAGTTTCCCCCTAAAGCATGAAGTTGTAAATATATATGTCGAGTGAAATGCTTTATCACGAGGAGAGGAGGTTTCAAAATGGAAGGTGACCTGCATCAATTACAATACATATATCATGATAATTTGATTTTTTCTCATGAACTAACTGAGGGAAGGCATACCCATGCTCATCTTATAAACTTCCATTACATTTAAAAATATAGTCATCTACAGATATAGACCCATGAATGGTTGACCATGAATGTAAGGCCATTGTACATTTGATTTAGTACTCCTGAAAATATCACAGCCTGGATGGATGGAACTAGATCTGGGGTCTTCAATCTTGTTCAATATTTTGGTCAAGTACAATTTTAACCATGTGAATAGATGTTTTGAAGTCGAACATGGAAAGACATCATTTGATTACCATCCAATGATGTAAGACGTTAATAGATACGAGTGGAATCACTGATGATGATAATGACCCTCAAGGTACTACAGTACATTTCGTATGGTGTGAATAAATGATTTGATGTCAAACACCACACAAAGTCTTTCGATCGAAGGCCATTGATATCAACCTATTGCCGGAAGTGAGAAACTTGCCATTGATGAATGCAAACTTCAAGGTACTGAAGGGGTGTTTCTAAGTCAAATTCTTGGACTATGTGTTGATGTCGACAAGAAGTGACTCATCGTAGGAGGGCCTTGATGTATCCCACACTACGACACGAAACGAGATAAGTGATTTTGGAGATGAGAATCAACTGACGACACAAGGTTTAGGAATGGCGATCATGAAAATGAAGGTTTACAGTATTTCAAAGGATGAAGTTTGAACTGAATGACTTCTCTTGAACATATTGACGACACTGAATGAATTAGCAGTATTGACCAAAAACCAAGTAATGGATGGTATGATAGACCAATGGTGTGATAACCATCAAGCAGATAACCCAATCCAAATAGTCACGGAGAGGAAGTGAAAGTCTCATGTTCAAGAGCGACTTGCTACCATAAAGTTTTCTCAACTTTTTCCTTTTTCCCCAGTCATTGTTGACTAGTACCTCTTTATTTTTATCAAGCTTGAGGAGGATAACATATGCTTGTCGTATAATTTCACCCTTCGAGTGAATCCATCGCTATTTGATGCCTTAATGAGTCTAGTGAAGGTGAAACTTGGCCTTGTCTAGATGGACAAGTTTGTCGCTATTTGATGTTTTTAACGAGTTTAACGACAAAGACAACTCAGTCCTTTTCATATTTAGAGAGTTTTAAAAGGGACGCAAAGGAAACTCCACAAGTTATTTTTTGTAAAATAATCTCTCAAGTCCAAAAAAGCATAAAATAATACAAGAGAGATGTCGTTTCCAATCCTTTAACGAGCTGGAATAGACAAGCGCTCGGCAATCTTTTCATTTTTAGAGAGTCTGAAAAGAGTTTAAAGAAAACTCCAAGGGGGTTCCTTTTTCGTTTTTAACAAAGCTCGAAAAAGAGATAAAAGTTTGCTTTGTGGTCAAAGATGTTCAATTTACACTTGAGCACGTCAAATTCTACTTTCAGTTGTTAAACTTGCTCAAAACTCCATCAAAGAGGATTAAAAATACATGTTCAAATGGATAAAATGAATAAAAACCAATGTTTACTCGATTAATGTGCAAGAAATAAACATAAAAACAAGTTTTATTATTCATTTTTACAATTTCACTTTTACCCTTTGACTTTGGTGCTCTGGAGCAGTTTTCTACCTCAAAATTCATTAGCTGATTGTGGAGGATTCAGTGGACCATTTCTCGTGCCATCCGGACCAGGTAGGAGCTATCCCTGTTCTCTTCCATTTTATTCCATTTATTTTCAATTTTAAGCAAAAAAAATTGGTTTTTGAGACCCCTAGGGTTTCATTTTTTCTCTCTAGATCAGCGCACCATTTCAATATCGAAAGGTGCACTGCATTACACACACCTAGAAGGTTGTATGCATTTCAACACACTGTCTCTAAGGGAGGGGTGCGATGGGTGCAAAAACAAAAATTTGACAGCTATTTTCTCCCAAATTTTCCACTGTTTTTTTACAAAAAATGGATCCTAATTTGTCTAATGGTTGCATTCAGACATTCATCGGATAAAAATGGTGATTATATGAAGAAAATGAGAGCTTAAAGAACAAGACATGATTGCCCTAAATAATCAAGGAACAGTTGATGCCCTAAGGAATTGTGGGTTACTGAAGTATTTTCGATTATCCAGTATGCGGCAACAAATTGAGCTTTTACAGTACCTTGTTCGTTCTTGGGATCCTACCCATCAGGTTTTTCACATTAGGGGAAAAATGATCCCCTTTACCATCAATGATATTTACTTTATGACTGGACTGTCGAGGCGAGGTACCCCATCTAATTATTAGGATTTACCAAAGGAGGTGAATCAGTGAGAGATTATATATGACAGTTCTGCCGGGAAGGAGCTCAACCTAGTGAAGACGGAAAGATCAACATCGGTGACGTTAGTGATTTACCGTTGAGAACAATCCTTTTTACCCTTGCCAAACTGGCTGGTAGCGCAAATTTACACTTGGCAAATAGGTCATATATGCAGTATGCTTTAGAGTGTTTGGAGCCAAAGGTGTTCAACTGGTGTGAGGCAATTCTTTCATCCATGAAAGAACAACTGACCAAGGTAAATAATGGAAAGACAAAATATTTTGGCTATGGGTCTATCTTGATTTCTTTTGTCTTGGAGAGAATTCCACTCATGCAGCCACAACACATCTCATTGGGAGTACTTGGACCTAGAGACCCACAGATGCAGAGGTGGTTAGATCTTATGGCTAGGCATGCTGGCCAGTCATTGATCTCGTTTACCCCTGCTTTCTTTGAGTGGTTTGACCGATAGGACATGACCTTCACAGAATATCCATATTCAAGAATGGATTTCCGTGGTGATCCATATCTGATGTTACTGGTTGGAGCGTAGTGGAGTGCTATTCGTAAATTGTTTGACCAAAGTGTTTTTTTTTTTAAGTTTCTACTTTTTTTGTGTTTTTTAATTATTGCCAAGACTAAAAAAACATTTTTTATATGTATGCAGATGTTGGATCTGTTGGATCCGTGGGATGCCAACGAGAGGCGGGCACACCATTACAGAGAGCTGTTGGGAGAGCAGTTCTCTGAGACTTGGATTAGCAGAGACATTGGTCGAGCTACATGATCACATAGAGGGTCTGACCTAGGTATTCCAGATGTCTGGATGGAGGAGTTACCTATGCGATTGTAGTGCCATACCATAGGCATGTCGAGTCGTTGGATGAGACTCCTACGCATGATAGCATAGGTTGTGACCTATTATCATGAGCAGCACTAGTTTGCTTGGATATTTTCTATATACATTTTTGTGTTTTTTTGGTAAGATGACCAATTTTTGTCTTGCACACAAACTATTTGTAAAAACTTATATACAGCTATCTATTTGACTTTCAAAGTTTATTATGGTTAAGTGATGCAATCCTATTCAAATGATGATATGAATTGAAAATTTTTACTTTACAAATGTCACAAATGTCTATTTAACACATAGTTCGCTAGAGAATCAATTAATGTGTTTAGATTTATGGAAATATCTTGATATTGAATAAACTCAAAATACCTTTCCAAAATACAAAATCTAAGGAACATGCGATGAATTGCTGGGTTTTGGATGGTATAGATGCTAGTAAGATGTAGTATGAAAAGTTGTGAGTCTAGCCTAATGATAATTCGGCGTATGCCAAGTGTAATGGCATCAAAGAGGAGTTCAATACGTGCTATACTCAGCGATATTGTTTGTCCATCGTCCAATACATATCCCTCTAAAACTCACTAACTCGCCACTTGGAGCGAAAATGGCCCATGCTGCAGAAGATAAATTCTGCATACTATGACTAGCTCCATCGGCATAACCAACAAATGGTTCCGAAAAGTTCGACATCTACAACAAATGCGAATTGGATTACCTAACCAAATAAAAACTCTAAAAGAAACAAACACACAAATGCAATCAAAGCATATATACAGTGAGTTTTACTACACTTAACTAAGCATAGTAATGTTTAAGATATAGCCCATTTCGAGGCTGCAACAATGGAATCCCATCATAATCCACTAACTCGTAGGCACCTTTCATCGACACACGTTTAACGATGTAAGGGTCCATCCATAGCGGTTAAAATTTTCCTGCTCCAAGTTTATCAGAATCTTGATCGTAAAGCAAGACCAGGTCACCTTCTGAGAAGACACGAGGCTTAACATTTTTATCATATTGTGCCTTGGTGCGTTTTTTATGCGCCTTGTTAGCCATTGCAGCATCACGACGAGTTTCATCCAAATAGATTAATTCCAAGAAACATGCTTCTTCTTCAGAAATGTCAAGTAGCAAGTCAATCATGAGTTTGAGAGATGAGATTTCACATTGGATTAGTAAGACTGCTTCCAAACCATACACCAATTGAAAAGGCATAAACCCAGTCGCATTTCTCATCAAGGTTCGATATGCCTACAAAGCCAAGTACAGGATTAAATGCCAATTCCTTTTATTAACTCCAATCATTCTTTGCAACAGGCGCTTAAGGACTTTGTTGATAGCCTCAACTTGTCCATTAGCTTGTGGGTAATATGGAGTAGAACTATCATGTGACAGTCCTAATTTGGCAGTTAATTCGGCCATCATGTGATTGCAAAAATGCGACCCATGATCTGTAACTATAGCTTGTGGTACGCCAAAACTGGTAACTACATGGTTGAAGAAAACAGAGCAGTCATTTCGCCACTGTTGTTCAATGTTGGCATCACCTTGGCCCATTTGGTAAAATATTCAACGGAGACTATAATATACCCATGGCCCCCGACCGAGGTGGGGTTACATGTCATAAAGTCAATGCCCCATTTTGCAAATGGGCCCACAACAACGACAAGATGCAGTGGTGCAGGTGGTAATGTAGTTTTACGGTCAAATGTTTGGCAAGCATGGTAACTTCTGACAACAAGAATGCAATCTTTGAATATGGTTGGCAAGAAGTAACCAGCACGTAGAATTTTATATGCAGTTGCATAACCAGATAAATGCCCCCCACAAGCACCTAAATGACACTCGTTCAAAACTTTTTTGGCCTCCTCAGGAGTAAGGCACCTACGTAAGATCGTATCGACAACACGACGATAAAGTGTATCAGAAATGATTAGATAATTTTTGGCTTGGTATCAAGTGCTTCGCTATTCAGAGCAAGAGGTATTAGACTAAAAATATTGGGTCTGGAGATATCCCCATACCATGGATCACTTGACAAGACAAGAAACAGAGACTCATCCAAGATTGATGCTTCTGATGTTAAATTATTGGAGGATGAGGAAATTTCGCAAAGTAACTCGACAAAGACAAGAGATTTCTTTGATTTAGATTTGATGAATTCTAAATCAAACTCCTGCAAGATAACTATCCATTTAGAATACTTCCCCCCCAGCAATTGACGTGACAAAATGTATGTCATAGGGTTGCAATCTGATATAATGGTAGTTTTACGAAGGAGGATGTAATGGCAAAATCTCTGCACAGCTTGAATGGCTGCCAAGGCTAACTTTTTGACATATGAATACTTACTTTCTGTATCATTGAGATTACAACTCAAATAGTAAATAGCATGTTCAATTTCATTTTCTTCTTGAACTAAAAGCATACCAATGGTTGTATCTGCAGCGGCAAGATACAAGTAAAAGTCTTTTTGATAGTTTGGGGCATACATTAATGATGCTCTAATCAAGGAATCTTTGAGAGCATCAAAAGAAGCTTGCGCAACTTGGTCCCAATGGAAGGGTACCCCTTTCTTCAATCCTTTGGCTAATTCATCATAGTATGGAATGAACCTCCTCAGAAAGTTTTCCTTCCCTTGAAGTCTCTATATCTGTAACAAGTTTGAAGGTGGAGGCAAGTCAAGGATTGCTTGAACCTTAATGGGATCAAGTCAAATTCCATCTTTTGAAACTATGAATCCAAGAAATCGACTAGAGCCAACACAAAACACAAATTTATGTGGATTGAGTCTTATATTGTAGTGTTGACATCGTAAGAATATTGCTCTTAAATGTTGCGGGTTATCAGACCGTTTTCGTGAATGAGCAGGAAAATCATCAAGATAAGGTTGAACAATGTGTTTGATGTCATGGAAGGCATAATTCATCACCCTCTGAAAGGTAGCCCATGCATTCTTCAAACCAAAAGGTAGCTTTCAATAAGCGAAGGTGCCCCATGGACATATAAAAGTGGTTTTTGATTGGTCCTGTGGGTAGATATTGATTTGATTGTAGCCAGAAAATCCATCCATGAATGAAAATATTTCACATCCGGCACATTCATCAATAATCTAGTCGATAAAAGGTGTAGGATAATTGTTCTTTATACATGCTTGGTTTACATCAATATAGTCAACGCACACTCGAATTGTCCCTTGTTTTTTCATCACTGGGACAATATTAGATACCCAATCAGTGAGAGGTACAAGGAAAATGAAGCGAGCACACAAACATTTTTCAACCTCTGCTTTAATGGCAGTGGCTTTCTTAGGATGAATAGGTCGAAGTCGTTGTCGAACTGGTTTGACATCAGGGTACATTTTAATCTCATGTTCAAAAATACTTGAGTCAATTCCCGACATCTCCTTGTAAGACCATGCAAAGATATCTTGAAATTCGCGAAAAAGAGCACAGTAAATATCAAGTTCCAATGAAGAACAGGATTTGCCAACATGAATATTTTCTACAATGTTAGGCTTGGTCGAAATGTTTATAGAAATCTTTTCTTCTATGTTGGACAAATTACGCTCAAAATCTACAGTATTTATAGAATTTGACAAGAAATCAAGGATCGATGGGTGATTTAGTTCATTTGAATAATCTTCATTTTCATCTTGAAGGTGGGAACGATGATGATAATCCTCCCACGGTGTCCCTCCTATCATCATTGATTGGACGATTCCTTCATCCGTAGAATGTATACGTGAAAAAAGGATCTGAAGAGGTACCTATCTACCCATACAATTGTTGAGTGTCGATTAGGGTTTTCCACACAAGCTCGAAAAATTGATTGCTATGATGATTCAATGGGGGGCTGAACGGAAAGCCCTCAATATGACCATCAATTTCAAAGTGGTTGGAAATCTTCGTAAAATCAGATGATGTAGAAGAAATCATGTTGTAAGTCTCCACTCTTGCCACTTCTGCCAAACCAGATGGTGACAGAAGGGTGAAAGTGCCCATCAGGGAAGGACCTTTAAGGAGACCTACTCCAACACTTTGAAGTGATAGTGAGTTTCTGTGTATCAACGGAATGCTTCCCATGGCCTGTGAACTGTTGGCAAAGAAGGCTAGCTGATCAATGACCTTGATTCCACCCTTGAAAGGGAATGCAATTGTACGAAAGTATGCGGAAACAACAACAAACATATCATATACCCAAGGCCTTCCTAGTAAAATGTTGTAATCGAGGAGTCTATCAACTACCTCAACATCAACAGTAACTGTCTTACCCCCTAGTTCGATTTGCAAGTTACTCAAAATCCCATATGGAGTATATGTTCTTCCATCAAAGGCTTTTAACGTAGTTGGTGATCTTGACAATGGCCGTGAACAAAGTGTTTTCCAGCAGCTCATAGACATAATGCAAGTAGATTCCCCTTCATCAATAATAGTTCGATGAATGTTCTTATTGAGAGCTTTTACTTGGATTAGGAAAGCTAATTGCGTTGGTAACTGTGGTGAATATCCTACATGGTTAAAAACCACAAGATTCGAATCTGTAGGATCTACTCCACCTATTGCTGACAATAAAACTTGTTTCTGGGAGGGACAATTTTGCAACACCTCAAGTGTCAACATAGCAGAAGGTGATTGAGCCAGATCTTCCACTATATTATAGTTTTGATCTGCTCAAGCACGAGGATTGAATGTTGATTTGTGCACAACTCCCTTTGGTGTCTTTATCTTCAATTCAGGTACAAATGGTGGAACAACTTCAGGTGAAGTCGAGGTCGAAGTACTATTTTGATCAGTGGCCTGGTTATTCGTCGACGACGGATTTCCATAATATTTGTTTCTTGTTGACACCAAAACAATGTTTTATGGATTTGTGATGGATAACATGAGTACTTGGGATGTGGAAGCATTGTCGGTTGCAACCGAATGTGCCTTCAAGGTAGGAAACAGATTTGTCAACACTGTTGATGTGGTTGAAGTCTTTAAAATTTTAGAGACCTTAGAGCGATGTGGATAATCTCTTGTATAATGCTTGTCATTACATATCAAACATGGATAATGAGGTTTCCTTGCCGCGGTAGGGGATTCAGATGATTTCTCTAAAGAGGGATTGTCTTGTTTCTTTTTGTTATTCTTCTCCTTTTTCTTACCTCTTGGTTTCTTTGGATCTTTGACTTCGTCATATGACACGGCATTAATCTCTGAGGCATGAGTGTTTTCTAATAAATTGGTATCTTGAATGGAAACAACAAGAGTTTGACCAGATGGTCTTCTTGTCGTCTGTGTGCTCGAAAAACTAATCACACCGTCATCGGCATGAGAGTCCCTACTCGATTGTGGAGGTGGTGGAATAGTGAAAGTCGGTCTAAGTGCATCGGGAATTTTATCATAGAGCATGCTGGATTGTGTGTAAACCAAATCTAAGTATTTGGCACCAATGATAACTTGTTCTTCTGTGACGACTCCTCCTTTTGCCAAATCCTTGGTGATTGATGGCAACAAGGACTTTATGAACCACTCAGCTAAAAGCTAATCGGGAACATATGTCTTAACCATTTGACGACGACAATGCCACCACTCATGAATATGATCTGAGATATGGGTAGCAGTAGTCTATTTAAAGTTGTTCAAGAGCTCCATTCTAGTCTCGTATCTAATAGGTAACTGGAAGTGGGTCAAAAAGGTAGTGGCTAAAGTGGTGAAGTTATCAAAAGAAGCTCTTGGTAATTCAATGTACCATTTAGCAGCTGGACCAGTGAGTGTTCTTTGGAAAAGATGAAGTCTGATCGAATCATCATTCAAAGTGTTCGATGAACACCATAAATGAAAGGTCATAACATGATTCGATGGGTCTTCTCCAAGATTTCTGTTAAACTTCAGAATATCAGACGGTAAATTACGCGGAATTACCAGCCACCAAGGTGCATATGCAATTAGATCATTGGTGAGCCGATTTAAATCTGGTAATTATAAAGTTGCTACGAATGGCAAATATCGATTCAAGTCAGGTTGAGCATACATAGGATATGATGGAATTGCCTATGCAATAGGTCTTTGTATACCAACATAGGGCATTTGCATTTGGTAACCTTGGTATGGTTGTTGAACAAAACTAGTATAAGGTGGTTGTTGATAACTAGATTGAATTTGTGGTTGTCCATAACCTGAAAAGCCTTGTTGCCCAAGACCTTGGTAAGCTTGATGTTGACCAAAACTAGGTTGAGCTTGTGAACCAAGTCGAAACTGAGGTTGGAACTGTTGGAACTGGGGTTGTTGGAATTGTGGCAACCACAATTGTTGAACCAATTGTTGTTGCCCAGCAATGAAAGGTTGACCAGGTTGTGAATCAACTATACCAGTGTAAGCTTGGGTTAGTCCAAACGAAGGTATACTAACCTAAGGTTGTTGCTGAGCTCCAGAAGCAAGTGGTTGTTGTATAACAACTTGAGAAACTTGAACCTCTTGACTTGAAACTTGTGGTTGCAAGAGAGAAGGATCAGTTTGTACTGGTTGAGATTCAACAGTTTGAGCTTGCGACTGTGGCATAGTGGTAACAACAGGTGTAGTAGGAATAGTTGACACAGTTTGCATTGGTTGTGTTGGATACACAAGCCTTGGTTGAGTTGGAATTACTGGTTGCCATTAACAAACTCTAATTCCAGGTTGACTTGAATATTGTGGGAAACTACCATATGGTTGTCCTCCGGAATAAGGAGGATACAATGAATAAGCAAATTGCTCTCCATATGGTGGCAATCCAGTATTTAATGGATACACAAGTCTTTGATGACCAGATTTCCCAACATGGTACTGATGTGCAGGATCAAACTGTTGAGTTCCCATTAGAGAAGAACTAGGTAGAATTTTGGTTGAGGACTTGGGTGATGACCATGGTACAAAAGCAACCCCTGAGTGGGTTCCTGATAATGATTGGTAACCAATGGGACGGACGATTTACCATACATGTGCGACTCAGGTGTGGTAGAAAACATCGAAGGAGTTACAACAGAAGATTCTGTTGTAGTTGCATCAAATGATACAGTCTGGGATGTTAACAATTGTTCAGCCATAGTTAACTGGCCCAAAAGTTGTCCTAAATATTCAATGGGCACTTGAAAGGAAGCAAGATCAGATGAAGCAAAGTAATCAGGAGTAATAGGGTAAAAGTAAAGCCCAGTTCCAAAGTGAAACAGGGTTCCAGGTGTGGACTCTTCTACTAATTCCTCCTCTATGGCAATCAAATCTCATGGAAGGACTTAACCATCAGGTCTGTAAGATATTTCTGGTGTTGATGAAAGTGTAGTTTCAACAATTACTAATGTCTGAGGGGTAACAACTTCTGAATGTTGAAATTTGAAGTCCAGATGTTCAGGTAAATGAACAACAGTTTCAAAGGGAGGTTCCTGAACAACTTCAGGTTCACATGTAACTTCTATTTCAACTGGAATAGATTCTGGACGAACTTCTAGTTGAACTGATTTAAGTTCAGAAGCACTTTCCCATTGAACAATTTCAAGTTGAGTATCAACTTGTTGTTGGACAACCTCAGTTACTGTTTCACTAGGATCAGTACTAATGTCCTTAGGCAATTGTGAAACTTCTTCTTTAGGAACGGATGTACCAGAAATAGTCGGAGTAACTGGAGTCTCTGTAACTACTGAAACAAATGTTTCAGGTAATCTAGATGAAGAACTAGGAGTTCTTGATGTACTAGACTCAGTTAAATGAGACCACTTTGTCCGAATTGGTGTCTCTTTGGGAGGCAAAGGCGGTTGGCTCACTGTTCTCCATGAACGATGAGGTTTGGGTTGATGTTCCTCCATGATTACTGATTAATTTTATTATCAAAAAAGAAATAAACAAAAAGGGGTAACTAGACAAATTGTTTACCAGGCAACTGTGAACTGCAGAATACCTCCTAGCAAACCAAGAAGTACGGGCAAGCAATCTCCCCGAATGTTGTGTTCGGTGTATCAAACTTGCAAGGCGGTCGACTTGGTTACTTAAGGATGGATAACAACCTAGTGTTGTCCTCCCATATATACCCGAAGGTATGTGGAGGCCTAGTCTGTGTAAGCATTGTCTAATGCAAAGCTACACAGTGAGAGCATTCTTATATAATTTATGTACTATAACACTGCCCTATATACTCGAAGGTACATGGACAAGCTACAATATACTCACATATGTGGAATGAGGTATCACACTCAGGATGTATTGCAGACAAGTTAGCGACAACTACTTGGTTTAACGACACCATAACACGTCTCTAGCCTAGAACCACTAAATGTTTTTCATGAATGACAATGCTCCATTAGGTAAATTGATGTTCATTTGAAGTTGATCTTGCTTGGGAATTTGCCTTTCGAGTTCACCACGTGATGTATTCTAAAATTCCTAGGAATGCAACTATCATGATAAGCACTCTTTCCATTCAGTTTTAACAATGAAAATCCTAACTACTTAGGGATAGAGCAATCAGAGTTCTTTTGATCATAGAGCGAAGAGCACAACCTATATGCAAATTCCCCACACCATTCCTTTTAGCACACACAAACTCTTTTCAATGCAAGAGGCATGTATTTCTTTTCAATTTCCCTTTATTTGAATGATTCAAAAAGGAAAACTAATGCACAAACGATCAACAAACTCTTTTCATAAAAATGACGATTTTACGACAATTTCTTTTCAAGGAAAGGAAGACTCTACGACACTTTCGTTTTCAAAGAAATAAGGAATTACGATACTTTAAACGAAAAGACTAATCATATGCACATATCAACCAATCGATCTTTTATGAATGAAGATTTGACGACAATTCAACTTTCGAAGGAAAAGACGATTTTACGACACTTTCTTTCGCTAAAGAACAATCGATTAAAACTAAATTTTGATTATAGATTGAAAATGACAAAGCAAATACATAAGAAACATTTATCAATCCTAGTCTAAGTAGGGCCAAATTAAGGAGATGAAAAACTATTTTCAGAGACAAAACATCATTGACATTAAGCAACTCATTCAAACAAGAGAAAATTGGCAAAAACTTTCAGTTCCTAGATGGGAAATTGACCCTCAAGGAATCAATGCAGGCAACAGTTAGAGGCAGTGCGATGAATCACTCTGTATCTATGCGGGAAGTGCACTGCAGTGCACTGTGTCCTTCATTAGACTGCGCTGATGACAGTGAGCAATTTTGAAGGCAATTTTGTCACAGTTTCAACTCAATTTTCAATGAAAAAGGACTGAAATCAATAAACGACCACAAGTACAGTATGTAGAAATGTTTGAAGAGGCTGATAAGCTACTAAGATGGATAATCGATTCCCCAGCGGAGTCGCCAATTTGTTTTGGGAAAATTTAGTGTTCTTGGACAAACACCTAACCCTCTAGACTTAGTAGTAGGTCTAGAAACAACAGACAAAGTAATCTCTACCTTTCCTATAAACAATAAATAAAATAAGAGAACAGAGAACCTACTTGTAGCTTCCACTCATTCCTTATCTCCCTTGACCAATTTCATTGCTCCTTCCCATACTTAAGTCGCTTGAGAAGTACTTGCACACAGACAGAAGCGAAAACCCATCAAAGAAAATGATAATGATCTATTGTTTATAAATAACATGGAATCGAGAACATGACATACATATGAAAGCGTCAACATATAGCACAAGCATAACGAAAAGGTTTTGAAGACTTTATTGATAAGAGGAAGAATTACAACCCATATGTGTTTGATCCAGCGACACTCTTCCAATTCAATTCCATCCTCTCCACCTCATGACAAGCAAGACACTTCAACACTATAACAATACTTACAATCAATTCTAATCTCATATCACCAACATCTCCCTACAACTCAATATCTTTCATCCCCTAATCTCTTAGATGAGTGATCTTTTTATAGGTGAATGAAGGAGGTTATGCCATCAATGGTGATAATGAATACCGTTCTAAATTTAGAAATCAGTTCCATGGAAGAAGGGATAGGGGATTGATGTTCCCTAACTCCATTCCTCATCTAAATGCGAACTCAAAGGAGTAGGTGGCATTGAGAAACTTCTAGAGGCTTCCAATGGATAAGGAATCTTCAAACCCTCACGAAAGTTCGTTCAAATTCACCCAACACAAGCCAAAGAGGGACCAAGTGCACTGCATAGAACCTTGTTAGTGTATGGTTTGCATTGCAGCGCACCCTAATGAAGGCCTACCTGCGTTGATCTTCTTAGAGGTAGTTTTTGGATGTTTTCAATGATGGAACTTCTTGGGAAGTGAGGCATTTTGATGACTAACTTCTTTAGGGCATGTAACAACTGCATTAGGGATTGATGGGCCCTAAGAGCATCAATCTGTCAGCTGGGGTTGATGTGCCCAAATGGATCTATAACAATAGGGACTTTAAAAGATAACATCCAATGTGAGGTTCACCTTTGGGAACCTAAGTCCTTGGAGAATGCATTCAAGGTGGCAAGAAAAGTTGAAACAAAAATTATGGAAACAAGGATGTCTACCACTCACAACTATAAATATGGAAATGTTATCACTCCTAGCCTCCCACAACGTACAAGGTGGACACCACAAAAACTAAAGGAGAAAAGAGAAAAAGGGATTTGTTACAGTTGTGATAGAAAATACACTAATGTTTTGAAGTGTGCTGAGAAGAAATTATTTTACATAGATTGTGAAGAGGAGGAAGAAAAGGCACAAGAAACATGAGAAGAAGAAGATATGTACTAAGAGCCAACCCTCAAGTATGAAAAAGAAGAAATGAATCTGACCATATCTTGTAATGCATTGGTGGGAATTACCACTCCTCAAACTCTCAAGATAGAAGGATATATCAATAATAAAAAGGTAATAGTGTTGACTGATTTGTGTAGTACCCATAGGTTTATTCATTGTAAGATAACCAAGGATTTGAATTTCTTTCTATATCTAACACCAGAGTGTCAAGTAATGGTTGCAAATGGTGGAAATATAAATTTCTCAAGGAAGTGACATAATATCAATCTAACCATGGGGGAAGATGTATTAAATAGTCCAATGCTTGTCATTCCAATGGCTGGTGTTGATATTGTATTAGATTTCTATTGCTTACAATCTTTGGGGACAATAGATTTTATTTCTCAAGAAATTTTCTTCAAAATTTTTCCAGGAAGGAAAGGAAATTGAATTAAGGGGTATCACAGGGAAACTTGGTAAGATAATCATCTCTAATGGTATGACAAATATTTTGAAGAAGGAAAAACGAGGGTTAATTGCACTATTATGCTCACTAGATGTTCAAACATCTAAATCATCTATTTCTCAAGATATCCAAAATGTCATTGACAAATATTCCAAGGTATTTGAGACTCCCTAAGTCTCCCACCTTTTCGTGATCATGATCATGACCATGCTATTCACTTTTTCTAGAAGTGTTCCTCCAAAAATTAGACCTTATAGATATCCTTATGCCCAGAAGAGTGAAATTGAATGTATGGTTGGAGAAATGCTAGAAGAAGGTATAATTAAACCTAGCCAAAGTTCTTTCCCTTCTCTAGTAGTATTGGTTCACAAGAAGGATGGATCATGGTTTATGTGTCGGGATTATAGAGAGCTTAAGAAGATCACTATTAAAGATAAATTTCCCATTCTTGTCATTGATGAATTGTTGGATGAACTACATGGAGAAAATTATGTCACCAAGTTGGATCTTCATTCAGGATATCATCAAATTATAATGAAGACATAATACATTCCAAAAATAACATTCAGAACTCATAAACATCATTATGAATTTTTGGTCATGCCTTTTGGCCTTACTAATGGAACTTCCACATTTCAAGGTTTGATGAATTCCACTTTCAAACCCTCCCTTAGAAAAATTGTGTTAGTATCTTTTGATGATATAATAATCTGCAACAAGTCTTGGAAAGGTCATGTTCAACATGTTGATAGGGGGCTCAAACTATTGGAGGAGAAACAATTGTATTGGAAAACCCTCCAAATATTTATTTGGGGTATATGAAGTGGAATATTTGGGTCATATTTTATATCATGATGGTGTTAAGGTAGACCCTGACAAAAATAAAGTAATAAAGGAATTGAAAAGCTTGACAACCTTAAGGAGTCTTCTAGGATTTCTCAGGTTGACAGGTTATTATTGCAAGTTTGTTAAGAATTATGGGAAAATAGTAGCACCTCTAAAAACATTGACTAAAGAAAGATGCATTTTTTTGGACAATATAAGCAACTAAGGCACTTAAACATCTTACAGAGGCAATTTATTGAGCTCTGGTCTTAGCTACACCAGAATTCACAAAATCCTTTATTGTGTAATGCGATGCCTTGGGAAATTACATTGGTGTTGTTTTAATGTAAGAAGGAAGACCCATTTATTTTGAAAGTCACCTAATCAAGGGAAACTATTTAAACAAACTTATTTATGAGAAGGAAATGTTGGCAATACTACATTCCCTTAAGAAATGATGCCCTTACCTAATGGGAAGATATTTTAGGGTAAAAAAATATCATAGTAGTCTTAAATACTTCTTGGAACAAATATTATCTTCAGAAGAGCAATGAAAATGGGTCATAAAATTGTTGGGTTATGAATTTGAAATCATCTACAAAAAAGGGAAGCAAAATGTTGTTGCGGATGCACTCTCAAGAAGGGATGAGCATGTGGAGGAATTTCTCTATGTCATTTCTATTATCCAACCCAATTGGATAATTGAAGCAAGAGAGGAATGGGAAAATGAAAAAGAAGTGTGGACACTCATTCAAAAGTTGCAACAAGATCCAAGAGCATCTCATACATTTATCTGGAAAAATGATTTACTATGTTACAAAGATTTCTTATATCCATGTAAGAACTCCTAACTCAAACAAAAGGTCCTTTTGGAATTGCATACCTCTCCTATGGGAGGGAACTTAGTATTTTTAAAAACTTACCATAGGGTCAAGAAGGAATTTGTTTGGAATGGCCTTGAATCAGATATTCAAAAGTTTGTAGCAAAATGTTTAGCTTTCCAACAAAACAAAGTTGAGAAAATTAAGGCTCCAAGTTGTTTACAACCATTGTCATTCTAAGTTAGTGTTGGAAGGAGGTATAAATGGATTTTATCACAGGTATACCCAAGTCTGAAGGAAAGAGTGTCATTATGGTGGTAGTTTATAGACTTACCAAGTATGCACACTTTTGTGCACTTTCTCATCCTTTCAAATCTAGTACAATCACTACTGCATTTTTGGAAATAGTTCAAAAGATAAATGGAAACCCAAAGATTATTGTAAATGATAGAGATCCAATTTTCACTAGAAATTTTTGGACATAACTATTTCCTTGCCTTGGTACTCAATTAGCTCATATCTCATCTTATCATCCTCAATATGATGGGCCAATTGAGATAGTGAACACATGTTTGGAAGGATATATTCAGTGCTTTGTATCTGATAAGAAAACATAATGGGTTAAGTGGTTACCTTTGGAAGAATGGTGGTATAACACTTCCTTCCATATTGTAACAGAAATGACCCCATTTATGGTGCTTTATGGATATCATCCGTCGTCCATCACTTTGTCTATAAGAGATAATTCTAAGGTTCGGGAAATGAAGATCACATTGATCATCAACAAAAAGTTCTCCAACCCTTAAAGGATAACCCAAATATGGTGTAAAATTGAATGAAACAACACACATATCAACATCACAGTGAAATAAGTTTTTATCTGGGTGATTAGGTATTTTATGGATACAACCATACAAACAAATGTCCCTCAAGCAAGCTAAGAAGGATAATAAATTATCACCCAAGTACTAATGCGCTTACAAGATGTTGTAAAACATTGGTACTATGAAATACAAATTAGAGTTGCTTACATCTTCGCGCGTACACTCAGTGTTCCATGTTTCATGCTTAAAAATGGTTATTGGTGACAATATCTGAGTTCAAACTATATTTTCAGAACATGGAAAGGGAGAAAAATTCATATTAGATCCTGAATCAATCACAAAATCAAGAATCTAGCAACTACAACGATCAATTTCAGAACATCTCATTAAGTGGAAGAATTTACCTACTAAAGATTCCACATGGGAGGATGAGTATTTTATACAGAAGCATCCAAAACTACTCAAGCATTGAGGACAACACTTTTTGAAGGAGAGGGGCATATTAGGTCCCTATAATGCTAGTTGAGCCCCCATATTGTTATTGTTGTGACCCATAGAAGTCCACTATTGTTATTGTTGTTCCCTTACCTTATTATTTTTATGTAGACCCTAAGTATATTTTGACCCTTTAGACTCCTATATATACCAAGGAGGTTTTTTCATTTGAATCATCCAAGGATTGTTCATTTATGTGATGTAAATGGAGATTGCCCCATCGAAGTGGCTTATTATCTAATTGTTGATCTATCTATTCTTATGTTTCTGTGTTATTTTGATCTAGATGCATAACATCAACATAACAAGGTTGTCACCCTAAAGAAATATGATGAAGAAAATCCAATACCAGATCCTTCCTTCAATAAAAACTCTTGTGAGGCTCTTCAAGATCTAGAACAAGAATAAGACACCCCTATGGATGGATCCCCAAATGAGGATCAAGGAAATACAATTTAGTGCCAGGGGAAAATGAAGAGTAAGTCCCTTCACCAGTCAACCCTCCTGGTCTAGCATCACATTTTGAGAAAAGAGCATTAGAATTGATACCCTCCACTCTTGCAAAGATGAAGCGGTCTACCCTAAAGTTTTAAAAGAAAACTATGGCAATTAGAGTAATCACCATACAAAATCATGAATGAGAGACAATGCTAAAAAATCCTTCTCCATGAATGCAATGGAACCACCTCTCATAAGAGGCAAGAAATCCAATAAATAAAAGTGAAAATACAAAACATATTCTAACTTGGCTTAAGGATCCCAACTCCATGTGGTTTCTTTGCTCCAAAAGCCTCCCAAATAGCTCAATGTATTGTTCTTGCATTCTCTTATGCTTGCAATATGTAATAATTTACTCTTGTAAACATGTAGAAGGACTCAAGTTGTAGTACATGTGGAAAATTTTGGGATCTGTCTCCCATGAATTTACTCATTATCTCAGTGGAAGATCCCATAGAAAAATGGAAATGTATTGAATTCCCTGTGTATTTTCTGTGACAGGGCGTAGATTTAACAGAATCACTACTTATTTATGTAAAAAAAACAAGTTGATGGTGAAATACAATTGTAAACCTCTACAATTAAAATTTTGTGAAGATGAAAACAAAGGTCCTTTTTGTAGTATGTATCATTAATTAATGTACCAACATTTTTTTATATATAAAGAGACACTACAGCAATTGAAAACAATAAAGTGCATCAGTAACTTTTAAAATCCATTTGTAATTTTATTTGAATTTTGATTTGTCTATGCTTCACACAATTTCTTCTAAGGAAACATTTATGTATTGATGATGGCTTTTCACTCCATTGTAGGGAAGAAAAAATTATAATATCAAATGACCAATCTTTCATATTTCAACTTATTGTGTATCGTTGCAAGTTATTCAAGTCCCACCTTATCATTTGTAGTAAATTAATATTTTATTTATGATTCATTTATTTGATTGAATTAATGTTATCTATTCACATGAATTTGAATAATTGTTAATCAATTTTTGTAGGATCATTATTCAAGATCGATTTTGGGTGCATAAGAAATTCCACTAGTACAAAAATTTTCCAATTTATTATCATAAGAAAGGTACTATAGGTATTGTATGATGAAAGTGGATAGATGCTTTACCCTGCTAAATGTAACATGCCATCTTCGAGTGACTAGCTTGGTTAATAGTACTACATCATGAATTGGATATCTTTTATGACACCCTAGTAGTGTGTTAATAGCTTGGTTACTAATGTCATTGTAAATAATATTAGTATTGCAATGTTAGTATCTTGGTATTAGTGAGGAATTATACCAAGAATGGTTGAATCAACTACCGATTCAATCCCCACTATGTTTGAGTCACCAATTCAAAACCTCTACAATAACACTAGTTTTTCACATGTTGGGGATGAAGGAAATGATATAAAGGTTGGTATGGATGATTTTGTATAGAATGTTCATGCCATGGACATAATTCTATTATATAAATTCTAACAAAATGAACCAGATAGTGGCACTAAAATCACTAATACCTTCTTAAAATGGCTAAAATCCATGACCTTTCTCTTTAAACATGGTTCAAAGTCTACCCAACTAAAAAGAACAATGTCATTGTACAACTTAAATAAAATGTATGATAGGTTAGATTTGTATTTCTCAATATTTTTGATGTAACTAACATTTAAGTCTAATTTTTAAGAAAATATTATAACACAATAAACATTAAAAATAATTATTCTTATGATATTGTACATTATATTACCCACTATTACAAAATTATTAAAAAAAACCAACGTACTTTTAAACTACAATACTTATAAACAATACTAACATAAAAAAATAAAAATTAATTAAAAATATTAAATTAATAGATACCAAACAACCTTCTAAATTGTATACTAAATCTAAAAAACCAATTATATTTTCAGTGAGCAAATGTAACCTCTACTTTAAATTATTTAATATAATATATACATATTTATTTTAACAAACGTATTAAAATTTTGGCTCAATTTTATTAACAAAATTACAAAATACTCTTATTCAACAATGGTAAATCCAAAAATATTTTCGCAGTGGAGGTCAATACATCACAATCTAAATCACAATCTAAAATTGATTCACATTGCCCCACAACAATAACTATGCATCATTCAATGTAACTCGAAGACACTTCGAAGACCATGGATGATGTATAATTCTACCTTTATATATACCCATCCCTCTCCACCAACCCAAAATCATTGCATATTGTCTTACATGGTCACCTTGGCTAGATAATTTTTAACGAGACTGGTTCATTGCATATTGTCGTACATGGCCACCTTGGCTAGATATTTTTTAACTGAATGGGTCATTGCATAGTGTCTTACATGGCCACCTTGGCTATATATTTTTTAACTACGCTTACTCTTTAGTCATGATGCCCTAGAGTACTACATTCTTATTATATTCACAAATCTGATATGATGTCTTAAGAGTACTACATTCTTATTATATCCACAAATCTGATATGAATTGGACATCTTATATAAAGTAGGTGATTAGGTTTAGTCATGATGCCCTACAGTACTACATTCGTATTATATTCACAAATCTGATATGATGTCTTAAGAATATTACATTTCTATTATATCCACAAATTTGATATGAATTAGACTTCTTATATAGAGTAGGTGATTAGGTTAGAAAAATCATAATTTGAAAGGTACAAAGTATGGTGGGTTAACATAAAATTATTTTATAAATTTTTTTTGATGGTTAAGTTATTTTTGCAGATTCTAATATTGGATGGAAGGCGTGTCTATCTCTAATGAGATATTATTATTAAAATTAAAACTATTAAAAGAGAAATTAAATATATTTAAGTGATGTTATAAACAAATGCATATTTAAAATTGAATCTATAAACAATTGAAAATGTGAAAGTATAAATTCATTTTAATATTCAAATGGTTCAGAGTAAGCTGAAAACACATTTAACATTAAATGCCTTATAGTAAAGCTAATTTTAGGTTAAGGTTAACTCCAATGTTGGATGGAAGAAGATGTGTCTATATACCAATAAGATATTATAGTCAAATTTAAACTGCAAAAAGAAAAATCAAAATAAATATAAGTGACTATTGTAAACATATTCAAAGACCAAGTTGAATCTGCAAATAATTGAAAATCTAAAACTACAAATTCATTCTAAATTTCAAATGATTAAGAGTAAGTTGAAAACACATTTAAAATAAAATGTCATTTTAGTTAATTTTAGGTTGGGCCTAGTTCCAATGTTGGATGGAAGATTTGTCTATATCAATGAGATACAATGAGATACTCTCACCAAAATTAAAATTATGAGGAAAAATAAAAATTAAATTACTTTGTCAACCAATACAAACACCAAATTAAATTTACAAATAATTAAAAATCTGAAACTACAAATTCTGAATTTTCAGATGCTTCAGAGTAAATTGATAATGCAAGCATAACGTTGTTGATAATGCAAACATAACATTGTTAAAGAAACTGAAGAAATGAAATTTGGACATGAAATGATGACTTATAATATATGCAACATAACCCTGTCAAAAAATTGAAATTTGAACATGAAATGATGATTTATAGTATAGAGTATGCTAAGTTGTCAGTGATTCTGGTGGTCTTTAACATTTAAATGTAAATTAAAATAAATTTACATACAATTGAAAATCTGCAACTACAGATTTTGAATTTTCAAATGCTTTAGAGTAAATTGAGAATACAAACATAACACATTTAAAGAAAGTGAAATTTGGACATTAAATGATGACTTATAATATATGCAACATAACCCTTAAAAGAAAAGTGAAATTTAGACATGAAATGATGATTTATAATATACCGTATGCTAAGTTGCTAGTTATTTTGACTCATTGTCTTTAACATTTAAATGCAAGTTAAACTAAATTTACAAACAATTAAATATCTGAAATTACAGATTCTGAATTGTCAAAAACTTTAGAGTAAATTGAGAATGCAAACATAGCATTGTTAAAGAAAGTGAATAAAGTAAAATTTAGACATTAAATGATGACTTATAAAATATGCAAAATAACCTTGTCAAAAAGTGAAATTCAAACATAGAATGATGATTTATAATATAGGATATACTAAGCTGTTAGTGATTTTGACTTCTTATTTTTAATATCTAAATACAAATTAAAATAAATTTATATACAATTAAAAATCTAAAACCATAAATCCAGAATTTTCAAATATTTTGAAATAAATTGAAAATATAAACATAACAGTGTTAAAAAAATTGAAATTTTATCATCAAATAATTACTTATAATATATGTAACATAACCCTGTTAAAAAGTGAAATTTGGAGCAGTGCTTTTGACTCGTTGTCTTTAACATTTAAATGTCAAACTTACAGTTTGATGGATGGTATCATGAGCTTGACTAATTGTCCAACATGCTGACAAATTCATTTTTGTATTCATACCTATAAACAATGTTTCAAATGAGAAAAACGCACTAAGAAAAATCCAGACCTCCTGCTCCTTGTCCGACAAAGTCAAAACTCAATATCACAATCTGACATATAAGAATGATTCCGGGGCAAAATTCCATTCAATATTTTGACATATGTCAGAGCTATTAAATTATGTAGGGTGGTAGACATTTTCTACAATTCCATTCAATATTTTGACATATGTCAGAGCTATTAAATTATGTAGGGTGGTAGACATTTTCTACAGCTGCCAATCAGGCAAGGCCCGTGCTTCAGTCAATGTCTATAAAATGGGAGTTGTCTATAATGCGATTTTTTGGAGATTCCGGTGACGGAATCCGGCTGAAGAAATGAAGTTAAATCTTGATTTTTAGCAGTTAAAATGGGTTTTTAACTGCATATTTGGATTCAGCCCCCTGAAAAAACCCTGGGAGCCATTGATTGTGCAGAAATTAGCTATCAAACTTGGGATTCCAATAAATTGCTGCCCGATTTTGACCAGAAAAATCTGCCGAAAAAGCTTTCAAAAAATCGCATTATAGACTACTGCTATAAAATGTAAGCAATATTGTTCTCCCTACAATCTCTGCAACGCTCTCGAGATTGTGACAACCAATTATAAAAACATTGTATTATCATATAACTGTCACCTCAGAGAGACCATTCACAAGGCCCGTGCTTCAGTCAATGTCTATAAAATGTAAGCAATATTGTTCTCCCTACAATCTCTGCAACGCTCTCGAGATTGTGACAACCAATTATAAAAACATTGTATTATCATATAACTGTCACCTCAGAGAGACCATTCACATGAAGTCAAGGGTAATGACGATCTTATGTATCCGTATGGATTTTTTATAGAAGTTAATAGGGATAGAATTTGATAGGGAAAATGGTTGGTAGTAGGGTTATTTAAAATTTTTGTCAAATTGTGAAAAAAAATTGTTGGGTAATTTGAAAATCAAATACAATTAAAATTTTATAGAACTTATCAAAATCTTCCTCCTGCAAAGCAATCAATAAAAAATAAATCTATAGTGTTTCTTTCATAAATGTGAATCTAGGCTCTCTACAAAATTTACTACTACTAATCATGGTATAATAATAAATCAAATTTAATATTATAATTAAATTAAATAATAATATCAAAATGATATATTCATTTCTTATAATATTTAATTTATTATATAAATTTTTTTATTGAAACCTATATTCTTGTTATGTCCAACTTTTCACTCCAATGAGAAGTTATCTATTATAAACACTAAAATAACGGTTTTTCTTAGCCTTTTTACTGATAAACTAATCATATTAAATTTTTGATAAATTTGGAATAAAATAATCTTATAATAAAATCCACATCATTATTTTTCCTTAAAATTGTTTGTAAAGTTTTTATAAATTTTATTTGTTTTCATAATATAAATATTAATTATATATAGTTTTGAAACATTCCTAAGGGTTAGCTTAATTTTTTAAGTTCCCATTAATAAAACACCTTATTAATAGGAGGTTACGGGATCAATTCTCTACTAGATGCCCTATGGTTTAGGCTTTGCTACTATGTTGTCTATTTGGGTGGACTTGCTTGGATATTTCCTTTGAAAAATATATATACATTTTTGAAATATAAATGATATTTATTATTATGTTGTTGACTATTTCCTGATTCTAATTTCACAAGTTGTTTTTTAAATAATTGGTAATACATCATAAAACCAAAAAGCTTAGCCCCAAGGGTTACCTCAACTAGTCAAGTCATCCTCACTAAGGCACCTTTTCTATTGAGAGTTCAATTCTCTCGATGCCCTTGGGGTTAGACTCCATGGATGAGCGGGTAGGAAGTGATCCCTTAAAGTAGATATGCCTCGTACAAATATTCCATGTACCAGGCAATTACTGATCTCTAAATCACTCACTGAACCACATAAAAAATTCATAAAACCAAAAAGGGAAGTGATCCCTTAGGGTAGATATGCCTCATATAAATATTCCATGTACTAGGCAATTAATGATCTCTAAATCACTCACTGAACCACATAAAAAATTCATAAAACCAAAAAGCTTAGTATTATATGAATTCTCATTGTTTCTCTGAGGGGAGAGTTATTTCAATTTTGGTTTTTAAATTATTTTATGAAGAAAATTAAATTAGTTATAAAATGTTCTAATCAAATATTTATATTGAGGAAAATTTAAATTATAAAAAATAATTGATTATTTTCATAAAAATATATTTGTTATTTTATTGATGTATACAATTTTAAGGTAGTTTGATTCGTCATCTATGTGATATAAAATTTTGTGAAATATGTAGTTTGCGGTTCAAAGCTTCTTAATTAACTATTTAAATTATGTGTTGAAACATAAGTAAATTTATCTAATAACCAAATCATTCCAATCAACCTATATCACCTATATAAATTTACCTAACTAATAACTAAACCATTGGAATCAACCCTGATATCATGTGCATAAATTTACCTATATCACCTAAATACACTTAATACAATTATTGATTCTTCTAAATACTAACACTTAATTCAAATTAATTTTAACTTAATTCGAAAATATTTTAAATTTGTTAAAGTTAACTTTCGTTTGAATTAGATAAATCATGAACAGAATGCTCAACCACACTTTCTAGCATATTTAGCACACAACCATATAAGATACTTGGATTTTTCCGACCTTGTCTTAACTTTCAATTAAATTTGAAAAGGATGAAACATTATAATGCTCCTCGTTTCACTCAATTCTCTCAGCCACAGAGGATACCAGACCTTAATCGCCTTCTTTCAAAAACCAATTATGCACTCCTCCAGTTTGGAATTCATTGTACGAGGTCCGATGTTTCTCATCTTTCTTTTAAGGTTTAGAAGTTACATGTGAAGCTAACCTCAATAATTAATAATGCTATTTGGACTTTCTTTGATCGTAGCCCTAACCTCTCTTTCCTGGCACTACCATTATATCTCTATTTTTCTTTTTAAATGTGAATTTTGCATTTTTATTGTTGATTATAGGTAAAATGTTCACCCTATGTTTAAACTCCTTATAATACAGTTTTTTTTTTTTTTAAACTACCTCATCACAATATCAAATTCTGTTTTATATCATGTTTACTAAGAAATTAACTAAGATGTTAGGAATGTTCAAAGGTTCTGTAACACTTCACTTCAATTTTAAATACATATTTTTTAAATATTGTTTCTATTAAAAAATAATATAAATATATATATTAGGTTGGGATTTATTCAAAAAATTATAATATTTAATAACATGTTTACTAATAGATTACATTTTATAGATTTTTAATGGAAAAAAAATTATTAAAAACATTCAACTATTTAGTTTATTTGAATTTATAAATAAATTTCCAAATTTATAATAATTTTAAATAAAAACATTCCACAAATACACATATACACCAGGTTAATTGTGTAGGTTTAATCATGTACAGAAATTACCTACAAACAAATTGTTAAACAACAACAAAAATTATAAGATGACGAGAACATAAATAAATACAAAGATTTTTTCCTAGAACCCAAAAACAGGGAAACCTATATTAATTTTTCATTATATTACTTTCAATGTTACAATACATTATATACATGCCAAAGAATTCATAAAACTCAATCCATTAACCCTCGATTAGAACATAACCACAGTTCTCTTGATCATGTCTACAAAATACCATATACAAAACCATCATGCCCAAAACAATGTGCAAAAAGTATGCTCAAAACCATGGATTGGTGTGGCCCCCATCCTTGGGTCCACCCAACCATTATTGGGTTTGCCTAGTCATGAAAAAATATAACACATTCCCAACAAATTGGGTTTATCTTGGATGATTGGGAGGGATTATTGTTATCCTCCCCACTTAGATTCAATTCTCTAGTGACACGGTGAACTTTATTGTAATGGATCAAGCCTTATTATTAAGTTTAAATAATTTGTTCCAAATTAAAACATATATGTTCATCATATGGAATACAAAGATATTTCTCACATGAAAAAATATTAAATATTCCACAAATTTTAATACAAATATATTTAAATATTCATCATTCATATATATATATATATATATATGACGATCATGATGATTAAAGTCCACTAAAATCTAGATTTTATGGTCAACTAGATGTATAAAAAGGTAAAAGATTAATCGAAATTCTTTAACATTTTATTACTTAGCTTGAAAAGAAGTGAGAGAAGCGTTCCGAGATCACCATAATTTTGTTGACTTAGAAGGTAAAGAAGGTTGGTAGTGTGACAAATATTTTGAAAATTGGATTGAATGTGAGTATGAGACATACAATATAACATAAATATGTTTTTGATCTTCAACCCTCTTAGTATCACATAGTGACAAAGTCTTTCATCCCATGGCATTTTGGGAATTTACCAACACCCAGTTTCGAAGCTCATGAGAATTGGTTCTGATCTTAGCAATGATCATTTTCTTCTTTACACTAGTCAAGACAAAAAAATAATTTTGGTTTTCGACATTGGAGTTGATCACCTCCATATAATATTTTAGTTTCCTTTTTCCCTATAATTGTTTATCTTCCCACAAATTCTCCTTGGAAGTAATAATATTTTTAATATTATCCTTATTCTGCAACTTGATCTCTTCCTTTATCCCCTAATGAGCTAGCTAATCCTAGGCATCCTTAAGTGATCCTCACTTGAGCTGAAGGTGGGAGTTTTAGCAAGGCTTAGAATTAATTTTAAGAAACATATTGGCTTCCATACTGTATAAATTCTTCTTATATATAAGATACCTTGTCATATCCAAGTGTTTAACAAGGGGAAAGGCTTGATTCAATTAAGAGGATAAGGTAGCGAGTATTCGTTTAATGTTGAGGTTTTAAGTTATAAAATTCTTTTGGATCTATTCAATCTTCCTCCATTACTATTTGGATATATTGTAACCCCACAACTCATATCCATATAAAATAGCGAGAGTAACAGGTGTCTCAAAGATCAGCTTTTCTTTATCCTGGTGTCCCATGGTAAACTTTCCAACCTCCATTTATGCTTTTCTCAATGCTATTTCTAAGTAATCTTATGATGGTTGTCGATTCCCAGATATTTGTATGAAGGAAATTCCTCCGGGTATTGTTGTCATAAATGAAAGTATCATAGTTGCTCTTTTTGCATTTAATTATCATGGTTTTAGTTTTATTAGTATTAATAATCATGTCCATTTAGGAGGATTATTAGTTTTTTTCCAAGATCGTAATGGCTCCTTGCCAAAAGAGAAAAATCACCGGCATAAAGGATAAGGGTTATGCTTATGCCAATGAGCATGGAACCGACAAAACCTGCATCTTCCAAACACTCTTCTAGTTTATCAATGTACATACCAACAAGTGTAGAGGCTAGGAGAATCAGGCTCAAACCCCTCATCATGAATTAATCTAGTTGCTACATTTTCTAGAAAATCAACTTCTTGATTAAGAGACCTAGGTATACAAACAATATTAAATGCTAAAAATTTTGAAATTAAATCCCATAACTTGGTTTGGTAAATTTTCAAGAGGGCTGAAATGTATTGTATATCATTTCTTATCTACTTAATGATTATTTTAGAATAACCGTATTCTTTTAAGCATCGGATTCCAAAGTCTAAATCCTCTTTGAGTCCTTGGATGAGTGCCTCATATTCTACAATATTGTTAGTGCACTCGAACTTTAATCTACAAGGAATAAAAACTTTATTACCTCATGGATCTAAAAGAAAACAACTTACACCTGCACCTTCTTTCGATTTCAATCCATCAAAGTATAAAAACCAAAGTTCAAATTTTGGATCAGAATCAACATCAAGCAATTTCTTATTAATTGTTAATAATTTATTAATAGACAAAAGTTTAGATTGTTGCTTGCTATTAAGAAAGTGAGGAATTTCAACAACAACATTTCTAAAAAATGAATCAATATTTAAAGTGTCATTTAAATATACTTGGTTCATTTGGACCATCAATATCAGTAGAAACATGCTTCATATATTTTTCTCTATTGACTCTAATTTCATTGGTTTCCCCTTTCCAGAGTAGCCACAAGTGAGATAAGTTTGTATCCATATATATGGGGACTTGGTTGTTGGGTTGTGTTATATTTTTTCCACGACTAACCAATGTAGTGAACCGGGGGGTTAGGAGGGGGGCGAAGCCCCCCCTTCGTTG